>JAYRBW010010941.1:0-13301 GCA_036023295.1 Invenusta paracnida
TGCCAAGGAACAGAGCAATGGAGAACAAGGAGGCACCTGCGAAATGGGATCAAGCAAACGATGATCTTAGATTTCTCAGCTTTTAATTTTATTATAAAAATTTTTAGTGACTATATTGTGGATTTTCTATTAATCTGATTTTTCAATGTAATTATATCAGTTATTTCCTTGGAAATATTAATGTTAATCAATTTATAAAATGTTTTTATATAATATAGGAATGTAGTTTTATATTATGTGTATTATATATTCTGTAGTTTTGGGTCTGTGTTTTATGTTATGTAACACTTTCAAAGGTAATTGAACTCAAATTCTAAATATAATGTACTTCTCCAAGTTTTTCCTGTCTTTTTATTTTCATTGATAATAGTTAATTGAGACTAATGGAAACGTTTCAAAATATTTCTCATTATTTTACAGGGTATTTTATTCTTTATGTGATAAACATTGGCATACACTTGTTTTTTACAATTCTTTTTCATTTTAGCCCATTTATGCCCGCAGTGTGACCAATATGGCCACATGCAAAAGAAAAAAACCAAAATCTATGTATGAATAGGTAATAGTTATAGAATTCCAACTTTTAAATGTTTACCCTGTTGAGATAAATACTATTATTTTTGTTTGAATTTCCTTGAACTCAATAAGAAATATTGTATAATTTCAATTCGCTGAAATACACATTAAGCTAATAATACTCTTTGTATACCAAATTACAATACTCATATCGTGCCATATACATTATCGGTAATTGGGAGTGGAGATTTCTCCGCAGTATAAATCTTTCCACGTGTACATAACTGGTCCAAATGAGAGGGATCCTTACTGATGAAAAGATAGCCTAACCACCAAGCTCCAATCCACTGTGGGTCCCGCTGTCCTCCGGCGAATTCACTGACCGAAATCTTCCTCGTTTCATGTTGTGTGATGATCCAGGCACCAAAAAAGAAACCCAAAATGGGAGCCGCACAGCGAACCATGAACAAGACACCTTGAAAATAAGTGGGACAGAAAACAAAATGGTATCTCTAATTAAAAGCACTTTACCTTTACTACTTGAAACAGTTTGACACAGCCTGAATTTTGAGGCAGACTTTTTCATAAAAAATATAACATTATAGACGATATAAAATATGTGTAGAAATGTCCAGAAATGTCCAGAAATTCGAAAATGGATAACATATACTTCTCGTTTTAATAAAAATTACAGAACATTACTTGAAATCCATATTGAATACAAAAATTATATTTTTGTGAATTTAAAATATTATACGAAATATGTATTTGACCCACTAAATCATATAAATGCATATGTTTCCCTTGAATTTAAATATAATAACGCATTATTTTCAGTTAATATTTTATGTACTGTTAAATGTACATAATGTACAAGAAAATGTTGAAAATATACTATTATACATATTGTTATATAATATTATTTTTCTAGACTTTTCGAGTGATATTTTTATTTTAATATTTTAATTGTTATTATCTACGATAACATTTCTTAAAATCAGCTCGTGTAAGATTGTAACAAATTTATAATATATTTAATTTCAATTATTTATATCACTAGCATGAATACCAAAGCAAAACTAGATAGAACCAATTTTGAATACATTTCATAGATGTATATATGTACATAAATTATATAATTCTCAAATTTGATGAAAAGTATACATATTCTAGGTCGACAAGAAGCGATTAACTATTTCTTAAATATTGTTACATTTTTAAATACAAAATAAAATATATTAAAATGCCACTTTAATTTTTAATGTGTTAAAATTTGTATCAGGTTTACTATATGTTATTCCTGACACACTTTAATCATTTGATAAAAATATATATTATATGTATTCATATTTTACTCTTACAAGTGTGGTTTGCTAACAAAATGTAAATAATTTCAAAATTGGGTGTCAATTTACTATGCAACTCGTAACACATTAACAAATACAATTTTCATCGACTTCATTTCGTAAAAAAATATTCGAGTATAACGAGATTTCCTTAAATCAGAAAAAAAATTCACAATAATACAAAATTTTGCCTTTCGCGAAAATAGTTTTAAAAATTACTAAATTTTAACAGATTCTATAGTTACTTATAACTTGTAGGGTATGCCATAACGCCATCAATTTTATAATTCGATATAATATCGATATTACTGCATATATAGGCACCTGAGAGTGTATTCGCTCTATATTGGACTTTCTTCTTCATTCAATATCAATGACATTCTATATTTTTATACATTTATCCGACGCTTACTACTTCTTATTTGCTATATTTGAAACCTCAGTTGGTTTTTTACATTATTTAATTATATTACATCTGTTTTTTCACTACACCTGTAACGATCATTCTTTGTGTATCCATTTTTATTCATTTTTATTATCTGTAGGTATATTATTAATGACATACATACTCTAATTATATTCAATAAATATATAATACGTAAATACAGTCCCGTGCAATTTAATCGCACACCACAGTATAATAACTATATATAACAATTGGATTTTCCAATCTGCTGTAAATCACCTCATTGGTTAATGCAATTGTGTTTCCCAATCTAGTGCTGTAAATAACCTCATTGGTTAATGCAATAACCACTGTATTGATTATATATAGACTGTATATACACTGAACGTATATTTTGTAACTATTAGAAAGTGTGCGATTAAATTGCACGGGACTGTATATATATTTATTAATATTATATAATTTATCAATTTTAATCCCACTGTTCGTTGTTATACAACATACTTAGTAGGTACTTATTTAACTAGTAATAATCAATTTCAACCAAATTTGTAACTGTCAGTTTAATTTACATAATTTAATGTAAAGCTACATGTTAAATTACATGTAATTTAATATAATTTTTTCTCATGCAGCTCTTAAGTAGCTTCATTATCTTATGTTTTATCAATGTTTATATAACTTAACAGAACCAGATTTAATTGAAATATGGCCCTCTGGAAGGGAACAGATTTGCTCTCCCCTCCCCCCTCAATTTGTAACAAAATATGAGAAACAAAATTGATAAAAAATTAAATAAACGAAATATATACATTGAAACCAAGATGAAATAGTTTAATGCCCCCGAAACGTGAGGTCCTGGACTGCAACCCACTTAATCAATAATTATTATACACACTCAGTGAATTCAATATTTTTTAATTATTTAATAAATATATAGATTCATGAATACGTATGATAATATTTGAAATATCTGTTAAATATGATTCTCTAAAATATTGTTCTTAAAATTTATTCCATAGAGAGTACCTATATATTTAAGTTAACATTGAAACATTCAGTTTCAAAGTTTAAAAAGATAAATTAAAGATAAATATGGAGTATGCACTAGTAGTAAGGTAGAAGAAACGCTAACGCGTCACGTGACCTGCCCCCCCCCCCCCTCCTACGCCGCCTTCCCCCCTTGCTCTCCCCCCTGCCACCTGAATTCCTCTTTAGTCCCGACCAATAAGAATCGAATACAGCTTCTGCTAATAACACAGCCGGAAAAATATAAAAGGAACGCGCGTGATCGTTGAAGCTCATTCTACTCTAGTTAACACTGAACGGTCGTCTCCCACTCTCTCTCCCTCTCTCCCTCTCTCTCTCTCTCTCTATCAAGGAAAACACCTTCCAATGATGCCAACACTTCAAGTTGGGCACTACCGAAGCATTACGACTGCGGACCGTTCAATCAACATGATTAACCTGACTAAAAGCGATTTGGCATCAGCGCTGCTAATCAAAAGTCCGAACTTCTCAAACATTAAAGGCATCTTTATCAATGAAAAAATGATGGGCTATCCATTAGTCAATGACGAGTCAAATCCGAGTCAACCACGAGACCACTTACGTGCAAATATAGGACGAGTCTATCACGCAGACACAGCTGCATCATTTCTCACTAATTAGTGGCATCCCTAAAGGTACTGGTGTAGCTCTACAAGGCTACATCACAACTGCGACCACCTTCTCATCTCAATCAGACATCTACTGGTCCAAAATGTCAATCAGTGCGCGCGACTTCGATAGGGCTGGCGTTAATCCGATAAATGGCAAGGGCATTACTGTACCGGACCGATTCCAGTTCGTTTTACGATGCAATTGTATCAACATAGGACAACACGGTGACAGTAACTACATGACCAGCCTCAACCTACGCATGGTGCGGATAAAATATGAGTTAATGGACGTGCATCACTCATACGATGTCTGTCGCATGGTTGATCCTTCTACATCGAGAGACTTTATGGTGACGCCTGCTACTACCCAGAAGAAGAAGAAGGTCATTGCAGCACCGGAAAAACTGCTCTGAAATGTATGGATGCAATGACCAAGACCATCCCAGAAGAATTTCTGAGAGATATAGTAATGGATCAGGGAGTGATGTGCGACTGATAGAAAATATCCTGTCACAGGCATTTCGTATACTTTGGGTCTTAATATAGAATTGCTTAAAATCTTAGGCATAGTTATAAGTATCCAAGCCATAAATAGTAATATAGTTAGGATAGCTCTAAAGAGCGCAGTAAACTTGGCATTACAAGTATCTCTCAATAATAGGACCTATATTTACACATACAATATTATAGATAATGATTTTCACAAAAATGTGTAGACATAGACCCATGTTTATCGGGTTTGCAGAAATTGACAAATATATTGCTTTAGTTGTACCTGCGTAGAATTTAAAATTCTAAATAATTTGACCTCATATAAATATAATCTCAGGTCACCCATCGCCTCCTCTATGTTTTCCAATACGTCCAATTTCTGCGATAGGCATTGTAATATAAAGGTGTGTGCCAGCATTTTATAAAATTGTTCCAATTTTACACTATCGGAACAGCGATTATTGATTTTCATACGATATTGGTAGGTAAGCAAAGGTTTCATATCTGTATAGTGAGATACCGCCTCTGTATTCGAGTCGGATTCACCCAGTCCATTATCACTACTGCCATCGATTTTTAGAACCCCCTCACCCTGCTAACTGTTCATATTCATAACTTACAGCTCTCACCCAAATAAAATAAAAACCATGACAGATGTTGAGGTGATAAAACTCATTTTATTTAAATATCAATAGTAGTACTAGTACTAGTAGTACAATAAAATCCTCTTACAATAGAGATAATTGCTATCTAACAAACTATCTAATAATATAGTCAGCACTCCCAGTAAGAATTCGTACAATCACAGTCATAAACAGCTTACACACAAGTTTTTATATATGTAGTACAAACAATAGCCACCACATAGTGTTATTAGAGAACACTGAAAAAAGTAAAGTTAAATGTCCACCCCAGATAGCACAGATTTTTTAACCAATGTTGTACATGAGGTGGAGGCAGTTGCCCAAACAAGTCGAAAACCTCCATAAGCCCATAGGGGGGACAAGAACACAAGCGAATATTCCTCTCAAATAATAATTAGGAACAATATTTAAGTCATTTATAGTAGACTATACATCATTAATTTGTGTTGTTGTCAGATAACAACAGCAGATACATAAATTATATACGTATAGAAACACCAGCAATAAGCTATTTAAATGAAAATATTGGAAAAATTGTGTTTTTGCTATATATTTATCACATTTAGGGAAGTCATCTGATGTTATTTATTTCTATAAAAAGGGAGTATATTATTAAAAATACAATTCACGTATACTTCGGCATCCAATTTTTTATGTCAATATATTTTGGGATATTTTATGTTTCCAGTGTCTTACAGTTTCTCTGAATGTACTATAAAAAATAAATGTATATTATATAATTGTTTCCCACCTATGTAAATTCCACTGTTTTCTCCAGTCATATCGTCCACCAGCGCAAGACCGATATTCCAGAAAGGACATGTTGCAATTCCACTGAGCACACCGGCGGTCATCATAATTGCAAAGCTCACCTCGTTCTCGTAGGAACGATCACGAGCATTGACCTGTGGAATAGTTGGAGTGGTCAGCAGAGAGCTGCTGTAATTTGCAACTTTACAGAGTTGTCCGCCGGCCAAAGATTGCGTCAAATTCACAGTGACCTTACCCCCGCTTGGCTGTACCCCAATGTCTTGGGGCGAGTATTTGGCACCGAAGATGAAGTAGGGCAGAGAAAACATGAGACAAGAGATTCCCATGAGAACACTACTTGAGCCAAGAATGAGGCCTTTATTCCCCCGGGATCCGTAATAGGCGATGACAATAATGCAGCTTAAGTATCCGATATCGTTGGACCCCATTAGTGCACCTATTTTCGCAGAAGTGAGGTCGAATCTCTTCTCAATTGTAGTGATCATTGAAGAAATATAAACCCCAAACATTCCGGTACAGAAGGCGTACAATACGAGAAAGAAATAGATAACATAAAAATTACTTATCCGAGGAAAGCGACACGACGCCATTATAATTGTGTTTTGATATTTAAGCGTTTTTGCGATTTATGCGATTATGGTCCTTATGAACAATAAGAAAACTGAATCAGTTGGAACTTTTCAGGATCTACCTGTTACACAATTAATTCAGGTCGTTGATTTTCTTATTCGTTTTGAAATAACAGCTATACATATATATTATATTTAGTTGTTGTGTGCGATTATCAAGATTAATATGAGTATTATTGATAGTGCATATAACACACTCAATAATTGAGATTATCCATGTGCAGGTGTTATCAAATGCACTCTGCACCTGCCTGTTAATGTTTAGGTTAAGGGTTTTAAAGACTTGACATTTATATATATAGGTATCACAGTCTATATTTCACAATTTAGTGCAAAACTAATTCTATTAAATTTTTTTAAGCGGGTTGACTATGTTAATATTCAAAGAATAGTACCTATTTGTTCAATCAAACAGTAACACATTAATTGACATTGTCAACTGCCAACTCTCCAATATACTATATACGTTTGGAATAAATTCTCCAAGTATTTAATTTAAATTAATTTAATTTTACAATAAACCAAGAAACCAATTTCAGATCGGTGTAATATATCTGATTATATATGAGTTGGTAAAATATTTGAAGTACCTGCACAATAATCACTTAAAATTTTATCTTCATGATAACATAAAATAATTGTGAAAACTGGTGAACAAATCACTCAAATTTATTCCTTAATTTATGTATGCTTTATAATAATAATAAATTATCTTTATTTAAACTAAGATTTTCAAAATAATTTTCAAAGTTTATAAAAATAAGAAAACAGCGATGACGACAGCTTTAAAAGTCAGAGCACTCACATTTTAGGGGCACCTACAGGATCTGCAGGGTGTGCTTACAGGATCTGAAGATCGCCAGGTGAGGGGGCTTGGGCCTTCCCAGCACCCCCTCCCCTTCCCCACACCCTCCTCATGGTTTCGACACTGAATAAAAACGAATATGTTCCTGGTTTGCAGTTTGACTATTTAGTCATCCGAGCATGAACATAATGTGGGATTCAACTTTAATGTGTGCGAGTATGAATACGGATGCTTTATACGTAATCTGGTGCCTGTGCCTTATAAGAATGAAGAGACGACTTCTAAGAAGGTCATAGAAGACTGTATTGTCTGTTGTATTAATAGTATATTTTATTTGATCAGATTTTTCGTTTGTTTTATGCGGATTCTCACAAACATTAACATCTTCGTTTATCATCCTGATGATAATTCTGAAATAATCATCAAAGATAAGATTTTCGTCCGTTTAAGATAGCTGCAAGTTGCATAAGCAGTATAATTTGATAAAACATAGAACATAACTCGACGCGATGCTATTATCTATTATATCCTCGGCCATTAAATCTAAAATAACATACGCGTCTCGTCTGTTGTCTATAATATCGTCTGAGAAGTGTTTAACTTAAATACGTTCGTAAGTATCAAAAGCAAGACTTTGTGAGCAGAAATATTTGTTTGTGGTTATGACTGTCATTGTGGTAATGGTTGAGTAGATTAGTAAGAAGTTTCGTGATTTTTGTAAAGAATAATGAATACAAAATTGTTATATAGGTATTAAATAATGACCGGGTGAATGTAATTTACAATGGTTAACTGACAGGATAATGTCATTATAAAACAACAGTTGCTAATTTGCTCCTAAAATGGTTCATTTGTTTGAATGGGGATATTTGAGAATATTTTCAAGAAATGATACCATTACTGTGTGGGTGATAAAAATGGAATCTATAATTCGTTTAAACAATTAGCATCGTTAAACCAAGAACATGAGCGTCAGCAATTAGCTTAAGAGATGCTAGCAGCTCTAGTCATTAAAGCTAAAGAGAATAGGTCTATCTTTGACCACGAATAAATCAGGCAAGAATGCATTATAAAGCTTATTTTTTATTTGAGTGCAATCGCCAAGCACTATGGTAACAAAATGCACATAGGATAAACTTTGGATACATTTAGATACTTTTTTCTTTTTCTATTTCTTCTTCTCAATTTTCTTTTTTTTTTAATAATATTACAACAAAGCAAAAACGACAGTTTCGCAAAAATGAAAGCCACAAAGCGAGATTCTCAAAAGCAATAAATTAAAATGATATATAATGATATTCTGTAAACCTATTACAGAAATTAGGAGTTTCATTGCTTCTGCAAATATGTTCCATTGTTAAGAAATTTTCATAATTTATCTCATATTTCATGAATTTTTTGGTTTAAAGATATATCTTTTTCATATCTTACTTATTCATCTAAATATCTATGCGTATTTAACAGTTGTAAGCGTTGCAACAATTAAATATTGGCGACTTTTATATGTATATGTAAATTTCTTTAATAGCTCTAGAAACTCCATATCATAAATATTATTTATATTTTTTCTTTTGAAGAGCTCGTTTCTTAAGACTTTCATTTTTGTTTTAATGATATATTATAATTTAAATGCAGAAAATTGCTTTTTAGTGATAAATTTATATCTATTTACAATAATTATAATATAGTTTAATTAAAATACATGTTGCATAAAAGCATATATTTTGGAAAATAAATATTCACATTAAATATATTTAAAAGTTTTTTAGTTTAACTTTGCATAAAAAATGATTTAAATAAATTTATTAATTATTTATGAACAGTAAAAATTCAATATTCTTATTTTATTAAACATATTGTATAATAATTTTGTTTTATAAATAATATAATCAGTATCATTTATTTTTAATTGAATTACACTGAGGCTCAAAATTGTCATGTAATATTTTACAATAAATCATACACACTATATAATAACATCTATTCAGTTAAGCATTTTTATACGGGTGATCCATCATGACTTAAGACATGTACAGACACTAAATGTAATTACTAAACAATCTCTAGTATATTTATTTTAATTACAAAATCTCGTTCGTTCAATATACAGTTGTATACGAGTAAGGATTGATTTAAGTAGTACAAGTTATGTGCTATGTAAACAAGCAGCATATTACGTACATTCCTTAAACATATTATAATAAAGACATTATAAAATCCTTCTCTAAGCTCTTCACTTGAATTATACTTGTTTGTATAATGCCAACATTTTTATTAAGCTTTACTAAACTTACAATAAAATTTCGACACAGCTAAATATTGTAAAGCTAAAGAATAAGTTTTCGTATAGGTATTTAGTATGTAACTCATAGAGTGTACAAGATCAGTCGAAGTTCGTATATATGCTTAATGGTAATATTATTCAAGTTTTAACATGAAATTATGTCGCTTTCCGCAAGTCAGAAGTTTTATCCCAATATATTCCTTCTTGATATTTTATGGCTTCTGTACCGGGGTGTTTGGCGTCTACCTGAATTCCATAATCACCACCATTGAAAAAAGATTCGACCTCACCTCGGCCAAAATTGGTGCGCTTATCGGATCCAACGATATTGGCTTTTTGAGTTGCGTCATCTTTATCGCCTATTACGGATCACGAGGGCATAGAGGCCTCATTCTTGGCTTAAGTAGTGTTCTCATGGGAATTTCTTGTCTCATGTTTTCTCTGCCCTATTTAATCTTTGGTGCCAAATACTCGCCCCAAGACATTGGGGTACAGCCAAGCGGGGGTAAGGTCACTGCGAATTTGACGCAAACTTTGACCGGGGGACAATTTTGTAAAGTTGCAAATTACAGCAGCTCTTTCCTGACCACCCCAACTACTCCACAGGTCAATGCTCGTGATCGTTCCAACGAGAACGAGGTGAGCTTTGCAATTATGATGATCGCTGGTGTGCTCAGTGGAATTGCTAGCTGTCCTTTCTGGAACATCGGTATTGCGCTGGTGGACGATATGACTGGAGAAAACAGTGGAATTTACATAGGTGGGAAACATCAATTTCATTTTTCCGAATCATTTTAATTTACTGCCGTGAAAAAGTCATACGAATTCATTTATATGTATAGTATATTTCTATGCATTTAAAAAATTTTTTAGAGAACTAAGACAAATAATATGTAAATAATTTTTATGGTTTGTATGAAATTTTTGTTTGTATTATTTGAATTAGGTTATTCATTATAATAACATTTTCTTAAAATTATTTTAAAATATTTACATTAAAAATAGTTAAAACCATTTGAATATCCAATGCGAAATGAATAATAATTATATATTTAATGATTTACTTCAGTTGTTTACTTTTTATCGGACTCTAGCACTGAATATGCCTACGTTTAGTACATATTATGGGGGGTTATATTGTGCATAATATTCTAAAGAAAGTACGTATGTTATATTTAATAATATCATTTATTGAACATATAAAATAATAGTTCAATTAACGATCTGGTAACATACAGTTATGAACTTATTTATTTTATTAATTTTGAACAAATACTTTAATATTTACTATAAAGATTAATTAGAATGTATTTGATATTCAATCAAATATATAACAGTTATAGAATATATGTATATAAATATATTAAAGTGTATATAAAAATGTAATTCACAATATAAGATTAATTATTACTCCCATTTTATATATATTTTTTGCTATGTATTGCAAAGTTTGAATATAATAAAGAGTTTAAATCTCCATTTTCTTACGTACATGAAAAGTTTGGTTATTATATTAATTTACAAATTTCGGAGGCTGACAATAATCTCTTCATTATTTCAAAAGTTATAAAATATATATTTCATAAAAACAAGAATTTTAAATGGCAAGATTCAGAAAATGTATATTCGAGAAAATGATACATCGGTTAACTATAAATGTCCTTAATATAAACGAACTACCTGAAGATTTTAATGACCATATTTGTATTCAATTACACTATGATACTAGAAAACATGTACCCTTTATACATTACTAAAAAATTAGATCTATCATTTTTTCTTGTGTAAAATATTCAGGCTGCCTTTTCATGGTGCGATCTCTCTCTCCCATTATTGGTTACTTTTTCGGGGGATGGATTGTCACTCGACACGAAACACTGCAGATTGTCGCAGAGGAGTATCCCGGTGGCCAGCGTGATCAGCACTGGATTGGGGCCTGGTGGTTGGGATACCTTTTCATCAGTAAGAGTGGTAGATGCTTAGTATCCTAAGTTAGGTTCATGCATTTAGGATATATGATAGGGAGCTTTGATCCAAGCAGCTAAATTCAAGATTTATCAACGAGAAACACAATGGGTAATCATGGTAAGTAAGCATGTCTAAATACAAAGTCGGCGACATATATTATGATGTTTTACAATTTTAACAATAGTTAAATAATTTATATTATTTCATAACATAGGGCTGAGTAAAACTATAAGTTTTCACATTCTTGATAACTGTTATACTATATTCATTTTCACATTAAAGAGATTCTATATAATGTATATATACAAATAGTAAATTCTATTTAACAATAATAAGTTCATTTGTTTACATTGTGAGTTGTATTAAAATAAAATAATTCAATATACCATTTAATAAATTCACTATACAATTAAATGATTACTACTTACCATAATTCAATAGTTAGTGGGTTCTATTTACCACACTGAAAGTTCATTTTCCAAAAATACATTTTCATAATAATACATAACTTCAATGTAACTCATCATATGAAGTATATAAATACATAAAAGTAATTTAGTTTCATTTCAAACAATTTTTTATAAAAGGCCGACAAATCGTGTATGTAATAGAGATCGTAGGAAATTAATAGCTGCAATCAATTCTGTTGATACCAAGATTATATCGTTTAATCTAATACTCTTGGTATCAACAGAGAGACCGCACGCTCTGTAATTCGTATGTATATTCAACAATGTTGAGAAGATAGAATCCCTACTGGAGGACAAGTAAACCAAGAAATAAGAGATCTTGTTGAATAACATGTTGCAAATAATTCATTTTCTATACATTGAAATGTATTAACGAAGAAATCCATAGACACCTTTCAGACTCTCCACCTATATGCGTTCAAACAATTTCAAGAATATTAGACGGTTTACTAATAATAATGAAGGCTGCTGAAAAAGAACGGATGTCCCGTTTGAACGCAATACATCCCGAAGTTTCGAACGACGATGCGAGTATGCACAATGGTTTACCAATCTGGGAGCCCAGGACAAAATCGTATATATTGACGAATGTGGCTACAACATATACACTCAACGTACAAGAGGCCGTGCTCCAAAGAGAAGACCCATATGTCGACAGATTGCAGGTAACAGAGGGCAAAATGTCAATCTAACACTCGCTATAAACCAAAATATCGGCCTTATTCATCATCGATTAAACACCGCTACTACCACTAGAGAAACAATTACAGCAATTTCTGAATGGGCTAATACACCAAATTGCTGTTGTATTTCATGAAAACGATTAATTTTACATAATATATGTTGGTGCACGACCTCATTTGAGAATGAATATTCATCAAGAAGAGATGCAAGGTCGAGTGAATCTCAATATGCTGCCTAGTTCATTCATTTTTGAATCCGGTGGAGCTGGCGCACTCTTGCTTTAAAGTTGCATTCAAAAGACAACTGGGAGAAAATCAAAATGATCTTATGGATATCGAAGGACATCGACACGACGAGGCATTAACTTTTAAGCATGGCGTTTCAGAATACTTTTACGAGTTGGTTATGATGCCATCAATAACATCACTGCTCAGAAATGTAACAATATGTGTGCTCGAGTATTTCCTTACGTGCCTATGCGTGAGGTTAATTTATACTCAACTGTTTGTATATATTTTGTAGTTCTTTGGCTATTCCCATGTTATATAATAATAAAAGTCAGGTGTATTAAAATACTTTTTATTGGGAAAGAAGTTAATGTGCTGACACGACGTTTCGGAAATCT
>JAYRBW010010952.1:2357-13301 GCA_036023295.1 Invenusta paracnida
AATCTACCAAATGTTGTTTGTGATATTTTTATGTTTTTGTTTTCTTCACAAAACTTTTGAAACAAGGGTCCAATGAACACTTTTAGAGTTCGTTTTTGTAATTTGTGGCCTTTTTTATTCGGACTACATCTTTTTTTCCCGGCCATAACCTGCTGTTGTCATCCCTACAAAAAAAAATTCACGACGTTTCACTCAATTGCATTCTGACGCCAATGTTCACCTCTTTTCTTTTTTGTAAGTTTGACAATAGATTTGAAGCTTTTGTGGAAATGAGATTTCATTTTGTATTTTTCGGATAACTTATTCCTCAGATCGACTGATTCTTTTAATGTCTCTGCCATAATCAATGCACGTTTTATTGGAATAGGACACTGGTTAGATTCTATTCCATTATTATTTAATAATGCATGAGCTCTCTATCTCGGTGAGGTATTGTGTTCTAAAATAAATTCCTCATAGGTAACTTTTGATTGTGTCTCACGGTTCCTGAGACAACGCATCTCAGCTGATTTTCTTTTTCGTTTTTCGATACCCAAGCTAGTCTGCAAGCTTTTAATTTCCCGGTTCTTTGATGCAACGGCTCGACTGATCCTTCTCCTACTTTTTTGTCTTGATAAAGGTGGTGAAGAATGGATTACCGATGTTTCTTTTATACTTCTCCAATTACGAAGGTTGTTTGCTAAAGTTTCTTGACGTTTCTTATAAGTTATTTTATCTTGGAGTTTAAGTTCAGCTGCGGGTACGTATTTCCTCTTTTTGCGTTCACGATCTTTCTCCTTAACCTTTTCTTTGTTCTTTTCCCTGTAAATGGCATTCCTTTCCGCTCCTGATAAAGGCATAGTCCTGGAAGTAAAATAAAACATTAACATCAACTTGTGTATGGAAAGGTAGGAAAACTTGTTGTAGACACACAAAATAAGTCTATTAAATTAATATAACATAAATTATAATGTTATTTTTAACATATTAATTCACTATAATATAATTTTTAACCATGATTTGTGCCTTTAAAAGTAATAATAAAAATATGGCCGTCACGGATATTTCATTGCACACATTTGTTAGTACTATATTTTTGTGGTATTGATTTCAAATGTAATATTCATCCTATAATTAGTGTCTAAAGGGGCTACTATTGTGGTTATAATTTCATTTTAATTTGATTACATTAATTGGCTAAAATTGATCGTCACGGATATTTCAGCTTAAAAAAACTATTGAATCGGTTGTATTCTACAGTACCTACATGACATAGTGTTTGTCGTTATCATTTAATTATACTTTTATTAAAATCGAAGATTGTATTCTATTTAAAAAACACTAAATTATTAATAGTTACATTATTTTTAATACAAGTAGATCACCCAATTATAAATGTCACGGATATTTCAGTTAATTTGATACATACACATTTTAGTAAATTAAAGTATTAAAAATTACCAAATTATATATTCCAACACAAAATTTCGGTTCTTCAAAATGAGTTTTATAGAATAGAATAGTTAGACAAACAAACGAGCAATCGATATTCAAATGATACAGCTTTTAATATCACACCTTTATATAAATACTGCAGTATTTTCGCTTGCAGATAGTGTATTACCTATCATAATTATATTTAGACATCGGTTCTAGTGGCCAATCACATGATGCGAGATTAGCTACATTGTCTACAGTAGAATAACTATGAATCGATTATTGTAGTAGTTACAATAAGCTATATATTTCGGTGGACACTTTTATGCACAGAATTAGACGATTCAATGAGTATGAGTATACTCGTCTTTAGGACAAAATCATTTGTGGACAATACTTCACAAGCAGGTTCTGTGGGATTGGATCATTTAATGAGAAATGGAGCAAATCATAGTAAAATTGCCCTAAAGTCTATACAAAATTCAGTTGACTATTTAAATTTTTCTGCAGATATTTGATTTTCTTGTCTGTTTCATTTATTTATATAAGTCTTAATTTTTTTGCTTTGATAAGGCTAATGAATAGCGAAACATATTAGCTGATAAATTGATCGGGTGGAAATTCTTATTCGTTTTTCTTTTTTCCAAAAAAATATATCATATTTTAATATAGTTAACCTCACTTTTGTAGGATGGAGAATCTTGTCACCAATATGACTGGATCTCAGGGTGGTGCAGCGCAGTCAACTACTGAACCCAACATGAATGATTTCCTCAGGGTGTAAGTCTATAGTTCATATGTCTTACTTTAATTAATGGTAATTATATATCTTACAGTATACTTAATAGTACCGTTTTATTAAATGTAAAAAATTCTAAATTAAAAAGCATAGTGTATTGGTTTTTCCGATAAATTTGGATGTTGTTCAAATAAAAACTTTAGTGTGCAGCACATTTAGAAATAAAGTAATCAAATTCAACAATTTGATACTGCACTATATTAAATTGTTTCTTACGATTATTCTGAATTCTTATAGATTATTGATATATATGTATTTAGAAAATAGTCTCATCTGTTTGTATATTTATATATGTAATTTCAGAATATATATATACATTTTTAACATAATAACTAATCATATTTGATATAATCATTTTAAAATTTTTACGAGTGTATACGCCTATATACTTTGTAAATACTTTATATATATATATATTATTAAACCAAGCTATACACATAGTATATTCAAATTAATTATTACACATAAATATGTATATCAGTCATCCATTGCATTGTGCGTATATTATTACATTATGAATGAAAAACAAGGCATACAATATGTACAAGTAAATAATATATACAAACAATAATTACATTAGAACGT
Source organism: Invenusta paracnida (assembly GCA_036023295.1). NCBI lineage: Eukaryota > Metazoa > Platyhelminthes > Proseriata > Coelogynoporidae > Invenusta > Invenusta paracnida. The sequence goes on from JAYRBW010010952.1 coordinate 5,158, forward strand.
CTGGCTTTAACAATCATGAAGGCAATTAAGTCTGACGTCTGGAGGCTGCAGCATTTTAGGGCGTAACAACGCCGACATTTTGTCGCATATTTGAGCTAAAACAGCAACCCGGACATTATGGACCTCCAGGATGATATTGTCACGAAAATTGGCGCTTTACTATGGCCTTCCATTGCTATGTCGCATTCTCGAAGATGTTAAAAAAAAGATAATAAGGATAGAGCCACTTTGTAGTTGAATATTTTGAGGAAGGCTTTCTTCTCTGCTCAGTGGTGCGCTAAAGCGTTGTCAAATATGAAAACTATATTTGCGTTGTCCTAAAGATTCGCTGCGAAGGTTTCCAGGAAGGTAATGAATCGTTTGCCGTACATCCCGCCTTTTTGAAGATTATACAGTACTACACCTTTTATATTGCTGACTGTAAAGGTCATCATTAAATGTCATCCTCGTCTTCTTCCTATCACTCGTACTGCCTGTTGACCTCGGTGCGCACGTCCTCTTCCTCTTGCCCTTCAAAAACTAAAGAATAATTCATTTTATTTAGATAATAAATCTAAAATTGCCTATGATTCATACTTATACATTTTATATTTATTTATCGTATATTTCTAGTAATATATGCCATCATAGTGTAATTACATTCCGGATCTTTCTAAATTTCAAAAAATCAAATTGCCTGCAGCTTATCGGTTACTGTTATTTAAATCTTATACTTTTAATGAAGAATTAATCTTGAAACTAAACAATAAACAATCCACATCAACTTCTCCAAGTAATAAACAAACCATATCCACTGCTCCAAGTAATAAACAAACCACATCCACTGCTCCAAGCAATAAGCAAACCACATCCACTGCACCTTACCATGTACAGACTTTATTGCCATTAGAACCTATAATGATGTTGTTGTTGTTGTTGTTGTTCAACAGTCGGAGTACAATTTTTTTCTCACCTCTCCAGAATTCGCTCGCCTTAATCGCATTGTTCACCAGGTCGCTAATCGAGAGTATCTCCCATTTGTGCCTGTTGTTGAAAGTAGCTGGGCAATCTTCAGTGAGTGTTCAATATCTTCAATTGGGCCTTCACACAACCTGCAGTCTTCTTTTTCGGCTTGCCCAATACGATGCATGTAATGACGGAGTTCTGTGAAGTGTCCAATTCTAAATCTTCTAAGATTTATGAGGTCTTTCTCCTCAGTTTTCTTTTCTTCTTTTATTTTGCCTTTTACATACAGTTTTCTGAGGTAGTCACTTTTGAACTCTTTCTTTTGTTTCAAGCTTCCCTTTATTTTTGGCTTTTGCTACTTCGAACATCCAGTTCTTCTTGCTTTGGTCTTGTTTAGTTGCGCTTCTAGGTCCGCTGTTTCGTTGCCTTTTAGGCCACAATGACTTGTTGTGACTCTAATGCTGTAGTTGGCTTGGATTGGAGGCGGCAGTCGCGTCACAGGGGGGTCCCCTGGATAAACGTGGCCACCGCCACGGGGTCCTCCACCAGGACCAAGAGAGTCCCCACCCCTCTGGCGCGTCCCTGCAAGAGGGACATGTAGGGTCAACACCGGGGTCCATAACTAGCATGGAGTGGCCACTGGCCACACTTCGTTGTGGGAGTGATCCAACTCTGCTGTTGTTAGTGCAGAGTTAATGTGGCCTAGAAATATGGTGTAATCCAATTATTCTTTGATGTTCCTAGTTGTAGGGCTATTAGTTTTCAATTCTCTAAAATGTTTTTAAGCAACAAGATTATTGAAATAAAATTCATTAGGTAGTGATAAAATGTCCAATACTCTTCTATATATGGACTAACACCTTTCTTCAAACAATAATAGTTGGAAAAACTGGATTGTAAAGTTGTCAATTATTTTATGAGGCATTAAGCAAAGTGAACACAGATAGACTTGATTGTTCCTCTCCTTGATGAATAAAAAATTCGAATGTTATCTCGATACTTAACCTCTGTTTTTTAACAAAGTAACTGTGAACAACCTCGTCGTGCTTTTTAAAACTGACATCAGAAGAAATGTATGACCATGTTCCACAGATCTAGGTGAATCATAAGTTTTTACATTTGGTGAAGGAAGAAATAAATACGAGTTCCCGTGAATCTCACCTCCTTGATTTGAGCTGTAGTACATGCAAATTATGATAATATGGGGTGAGATGTGATTCCCTTTTTGCTCTTTACTATTTTTTCAAGGCTAGTCTATCTTGTCGGGCTGCAAGCATTCTTACAGGTTGTAAACATTTTCCAAAAAGTTTTGTGCTATGCACAAAAATACATTTGTATATTGAAGAAACCTCTACATTCACATTTAAAATCGTTTACTATTGTCAAAAAGACCACAGAGGATCACTTATATAAGACCAGACTTTCTTTCTTTGAATTTATAGTTTCTCTCCTGGAACCATTGCTGATAAAGTTTTAATCCGATGCACCACTATATCTTATTTGTGTAAGGGGTTTATTACTTGATGCTAAAGATCCTGTCAAAACTTATGCTGCTCTTGAGAATCACGAAAATCAGGAAAACTTGATCTTGAAAATGGAAAAAACATAAAGCCATTCAAACAAAATTGACGTTAATGTTACTGGTAATATGTCTCAATCGATCTTATGCTCATGAGAAATTGAAACTGCAGTTTAAGATAATCTCGTGCGTTTTAGTGTTTTTTCGTTTCAAAGTTCTGTGAACCACGAATCAAGTATAAAATAACATCTTACATTTCATCATTAAGTCCAACCAAACTTATACAGTTATACAGATAGCATTTGATTGAACTCAACTCTCTTGCAATGTTGCAGACAATGCGAAGGATGAATACAATCAATTCCTTTCGATTGAACAAACTTAACTCAGCATTTGTGTCAAATCAAGTGATCCTTTCTATTCAGCCTATTTATCACAAAACAATTGCTTTGAAAATCTTTTTGTTGTATAATTTGTGTTGCCCATGAAATTTTGGTTGTTAAGTCAGGGTTTTCCATAATAAAATATACTAGTGGAACATCTAAAAACTTTTTATCAAGGAGGACATTTTCAGTGTTTTGAAACTCACAGTTCTTATAACGTAATATTGTACGCTAGTATTACACATCACATACAATTATTTCAATTAGAGTTTTATATTGCTGTCCTAAGTATTATACGTATTTTATGTCACCATTTACATACATTATAAGTAATGTACGCTTTTCACGTTACTTATTGTATGTGTTGTTCTAAATTCGTGTCACACTTTAAATACATTGTAAAATGTAATTATTATGTTTATTTCACAGTGATTAACTAATAGATATTTCTGTGGTGACCCATTTAGTAATATTTTTTCTTAGGGTTCTATTATTTTAAGTGATATTCAATTTTGGTTAAAAAAATAATACAAGTACAAAATCTGACTTTTAAGATCGTATAATCGCGGAAAGAAATTGAATTATAATTAAGTTACAATAAATATAAACTGGTATAATATAAATTTTGATAAGAATTATAATATTTTATATTTTATATAATACTGGGAAAATATATGGAATTGTGGGTGAAAATAATTGAGAAAACGAGCAGGAAGCCTGAACAAACCGAAACAACATGCATAGATTCTGTAAATATATAATGAATAATCTGGCATATACTTGTAGTGACATTTCAATTGCTTAAAATTATCAATTTTCTGACTTTGAGTGCATTAAATGCAGATATTGTCGTTAATTCATATTTTTGTTTAATTGATTGTTGTGTATCAGATCTGACACACAGATCTAATGACGTTTTCCCATTTATTCTTATGCTATAATTGTGATAATTTTCTTGTCTTTAAAAACATATTTAAAAAACCTTAAATAACCATTTTATCATCTCCAGGGGTCAGCAGTTCGCCCATCAGATGCGTAGTACGAACCCAGATCTGGTGGACAATCTACGCCAACAGATGCAGAACAACTCTGAAGATTCCAGTAATCCGGCTCCTCCAGAAGACCCGAAACCCGATCAAGAACCACAAACTTGATTTTTATTAGCGACAACTACATACAGACTGTACTACTAGAATCCTACTATTAGTATTCATTTACATACCCACAGAAAAGGACAGACATTCTTGATTATCTTATTTATACTTGCTTACCTTCCTAACTACCAATCTACTAATCTTTACAATTTACAATAGACTACATTTGCACAAAATAATGTAGAAACCTAGTTATTGTGGTACTTAAAAGGGCTGCGTTATGCCGGGATACACACATTTAACTACACTTTCTCGTTGTGCACCGTATTCCATCAACATGTCTCTTGCTGATGTAAGTAACTTTTCTATTTCAGACCGATGATTTCAGCCCACTCCATTGAATTTGTGAATACATTGATATCATTTATAGTCAAATGTTAAAATTGACTTATGTTAACTGAATTTCACACTAATGGTTATGCAGCTGTTTAATAAGTATAAACTTGTATTATACACGTTTACAAAAGGATGACTTCATAGTATATATATTTATGTTGTATAATTAATTCTTTGTCGCTTTTGTGGTTTTTTGATTTCATGTGTAGTACTGTGCAAAGGCTTGTATTAAATTTCGATTGTTATAAAAGTTGTGTTTATTATTAAATTCAAAATAAAAATTTCAAAAATAGATGTGGTTTATTTGTTATTTCAGTATAATATCTTATCAGTATATACAAAAACAATGTGGTCTCGTTGAATTACTAATTTTGGCTCGTAAAAGTCAAAATAAGTGGGAAGGTGCGTAATCAGGCCAGTTATTAAATATTAATTAGTCATTACAACTAATAACAATTAAAAATCATTAATTCCTCACGCATACATTGTAAAGCCTAATACATATTATGTCTACAAGTCAGAAAGACAGTAGGTTTTCATTATTCAGTTCTACTGATTAACAGCTGCAATTTTATCTAGCCAATAAGATTTACATATGGTATAATTCCTCTCTGTCTGCATACATATATACTGGACATCATATGCACACGTCTGCAAAAATAAAACGTATTTTTACGGAGTATTCTCCGTAATTTTGCGGCTAGTTTATTTGCTGTTTCATTACCTTCAATTCTGATGTGACTAGGTATCCATTGCATTCTGATCTTGGAGCTATTTTTGGTCATGCTGATAATGTTATATATATATATAGAATTGCTTATTTTGTCTTTAGCTTTGAAGTTTCCTTCGTTGAGTTTCTGCAGGGAGCTTTTGCTGTCAATGAAGAGATAGATGTTAGTGTTTTCATAAATTTGTTTGTTGAATTAATTGAATATGTGATTTAGGGCAGTCTTGATTGCTATCATTTCAGCTCTGAAGCTACTGGACAAATCTACACTAAATAAAACAGTTTAAATTTACACGAAGGTCGTGTAAAGTCTCACTAAGATGGTGCGAAACTAATCTCTCTTTTTTTAAATTGTTTAGTTTCGCTCTAATTAGTTTGAATATTGCTTCTTATGGTACGATAGCTAACACAAATGTTTTAAATCACACGGATAGATTAGTCTGATTGTATTTTTTTTGCGATATTCATCTGATATATACGTATATTTGAATGTGTTAAATCGCACATTAACAAAAAAATTGTTCGATATGTGTAATATTCGACTTTTTATATTAAAATGGTGCGATATTAGATAAAATAAGTTTATGCATGAGAATGATAGTAAATTGCAAAAAAAATACGTTAATATATAATATATGTTTCACCCAAAATATTCTTCATAATGATAGAGTGTGACGTCACCCCAACTTTGGATATCATCAGACATGTAAGCAAAAACAAATAAGTTGATATTTATGTATGAAACAATTACCAAACAAAAGTAGGTACAATCGTTTTTAAAATCACTTGTATATATATACATATTATCATGTAAGATATTACATAACTTGCTACGCACGATGGTATATAAATTAATACCTATATTAATATTTACCGCAAGCCGTATATGTTAAAAACGACTATTGGCTAATACATTAGTAAATATTATATCTAACTATTAATAAATGTCTTATAAACTGCTATTAATATAACTAAAATACCCATTGAAAATTGCTTTGGGAGATCACATAATAAGTTTAACTACATACAGAATCTATATAAGTTAATTAAATATCAATTTATACTCTATGTTCTGGTAGAGGGTTGCGTATTATTTTAATATCAATTTTAACCTGTTAATTAGTTGTAGCCAACCAACAATGCTTTGCCATAGAATCATCCAGTTTACACATTTGCGCCAATATTCTACATGCGTTGCATGGGTGCCGTTTACCAAGGTCATTAAAATAGTGAATTAGGTTAGGTGCCAATTTTTGACTCAGAATTGCTTGTTTGAGAACCAGGTGGAGAGGCTGAATAAGGCTGAGTCACCGTGTTGAGTCCAGTAGCTAATATGAAGGACTACTGTATAGGTTTATACCGAGACATACAACTCGATTTCAGTGATAAAAATGAGTAGGGCGGCTGAATGAGCTGAAGAGATATTTTAGGATAATGCGTTTCAGGTGAGCAATAAATCTGTAATTAGCCAATGAAAACACCAAAAAATGTGATATCGGTTGTGCTTTTGTCTGTGTAAAGTGTAGTCTGCAATGTAATAAAATGATATGTTAAGGTTTAATGGGCTGTTTTATTTCAGAAGATCATTATTTTATACGATTCTCGTAGGATGCCACGAAAATGTATGTAAATCTATATATGTACAGCTCGGATCCAGAACATACTACAGTGTAGCTTTCCAAAAGACCCAGATCCGTGTGAACTCTTGTGATCCGTGTGAACTCATACCAAACATTATTGCACCTGAAAAGGTAACAAAATACATTGGAATATGTGCGCGCCACTAGCCCCCTGATGCTAAAATGAAACGAGTCAAAGGCCACAACATTCCCGTCAACCCACCTTCGGTATTTTTTAATTGTCCAGTGTCATTTATGAGGCAAACAAAAGCATCTACTTCCAGAAATATTGATGTAAGGAAACTTTCTTTCGAACAAAGATCATCAGCGCCGGAGGAAATGGGAATTTTTACTCAATAAGATTGTGTTCCTTCTAAGTTTGAGGATTTAATGTCAACTCTTTTGTTTGAAAAATGTATTCATTTCGATGTTCATATTGTGAATGATAATAATAACATTTATATATAATAATAAAGCTTCTGTTTATAAACAAATTTACAACAGTTGAATAAAGCATATGTATTACTCCTGAATTTCTTGTTACCTTAACAATATCAATCACCGTTCATGTCCCTCAAATAGCTTCTAGGATATCAGTGTCGCCAGTAATTGATTTTCACAGATTGATGCAATCCTAGCGAGAACTAAACATTTTGTTATTTCTGCAACATTTGAAGCTATTCACGGCACTCGACATCGACTTTGATGACACATTGCATTCTCACAATTCTGTTACTTGCTGCTCGTCAAATTTCACAAATGACGAAGAGTGGGCTACGATCGACGATGCCGTTGAAATGGTATAATGCTATTTTTATTTATCCCAAATTTATAGTTAAATAAACAATATATATAATAGTAATAAGAAGGACAAAAATATTATTTGGTTCTGCAGTATATATTTTTGTAAAGAATATATTATCAGAAAAACAAACTATAAAATTGTAATCCTATATTGTAAATTATATACTTCATAAATATCTAATAATAGAATGTGTAAACATTTCTACGAAGTGCAGAATATTGATTTATTATAATAATGTACCTACGTTTCATAAAATTTATTTGGAAACAAACGATTAGCTTAGAAAATGTTTTTTAACTCTAAAAAATATATATTAAGATTCCCTTGGCAGCATTGGATCCAATTAAAATAAGGAAGTTAGAATTAAAGCACTTGCTGCGATAAAATAATTATTTAAAACATTATGTTACAGCAGCTGCATCCAACCTTATAATTCTAAAATATAATTTTATAAACATTTACGTTAAATTATAATAATATCAATGCCGCAAGAAATAGTTTCTTCATAAATTATGATTTGGTGACTTATCAATATTACTGTTCGCTACATTGATTTTAATTTAAAATAGAGTTAATAGAAATAAAAAAGAGGACTTTGACACAGGTACGCAATACTGGTTAGTACGCGGTAAACCATATAATACGCTATAACGGTG
>JAYRBW010010963.1:0-13301 GCA_036023295.1 Invenusta paracnida
CCTTGTATACAGAAATGTGTATTATTTAAATGTTTTAAACACATGAATTATTGATTTCAGTAATATAAAAAACATCCCATTAGTAAATCATTAATGTCAAAATAATTTTTCTTAATCATGTTTTGTGTCATATAAGCTCGGTACACGAAAATAGCCTGTTTCTAGAAATTATTCATCATTGTTAAATTACATTTATGAAATTATTTAATTAGTAGTTTCTATTAAATTTGATTTAAATTTCACTAAATAAAATGCCATTAATTATGAATTCAGCCATTACTTTAAGCATTCAAATGTATTTATTGAATAATGTTACTTTTAAAATTTATCATAAAATGGTCCGTATCACTCCGTCTTACCCTACTCGACATTTATTTAATTACAATATTAACCTTTAATAAAAGACACAGACTGTCAGGATTCGACTATAAATAGTATATGGAAAATCTTGACTTCAATTAGTAGAAGATCTCTTAACATCCTATGCCGATTTTCCAAAGCACACCTGAATCGAATATATGCATATAAACATATAATATACATATAATAAGCACCCACTAAAATATAACAAGGAATTAATAAACTTCATTTATTTAAGTTTTCTTATATACGCTAGTGCTAAGGCGATATTTCTTAAAAATAAGTAATTATTCTCCAAACTACTTCAAAATGACACAATAGTTTATACGATTACCTATAGCTACTGTATAATTTTGCCATCTTGCTGATTTAATTTGAGCCGAAATAATGAATAAAAAGTATGGAAATTATTGGTTTACTTAATCTACAGTATATTTGAATTTTACAAAATTGATAAAAATAAATTTGTGGTTTATAAATGTGTAAGTATATATAATAATGTACAAGGTTTTACTTCATAACCATACTTCTAATTGAAAAGAAAAACGAAATGTTTCTTCCTTTCAAATATACTTTATAATATATTAGGATATTTATTTCTATAAAAATATAGTTACAGTAAAAGTGGGTAATATGTAAAGAAAAAGTTCGGCATACATATTACATTACATATTAACATATGGTCGCCATATATGGTACATTTGTATAACATAAAATGCAGATGTTACTTGCCAGGAGGAAAAATGATATAATTGTTTTCCTACTTCACCTTAACCATACAGCATACTATTATACAAAACTTACAACCCCTCATTGAAAATAATAACAACAAGGAAAATAAATTAAAAGTGAACTGTCATGTAGCACCAACATATGTGAAAAGATATATTGCACTCACACATTGTTTACCGCTCGATTATTTCCTTTTACTCTTGTATTGTATACTGTAAGATTTTCTGATTTGCAAAAGGAACTATTCAGAAAAATCAGAGTTTTTAGGAAGATAAAATGTCTTTTACACTAAAGCTCTCTCATACAATAATAGTGAAAATATAAAACTTTTCAAGTCAAATATTTAATAACCGTCAATCAAATTTTGTGTAAAAATGTAGCAACTGACTTTTTTAATTAATTATGATTTGATTGAATATAATCAGAAATCGGAATTTTGATAGTTTCTTTAAATTTATTACAATAAAATGGTTAGGGTTAAGGTTGCATCGTCTTCTTTTTTGAAAATATTTTGCCTTTAAATACTTTAAGTGTACTACGCATTGCAGAAAAATAGTATTCACTTGTTTAATGTTGCAACATGTTATATATATATATTAAACATTTATTTTTGTATTTCTATATGCTAATTATAAAATTCAGATACAGTCTGCTTTCAATTCATCGGAATAAAGTAAACAATGTTTGTCGTAAATTATAGAACAGCGGAACTATTTCTAATTTCTGAAGCAATTTTGCTTACAGGAAATGTGTGATGTTGTCAACGTTTCACTTTTATTCTCCAAATCTAACTATTATTTGAATTTAATAGTTATTCTTCAAATTTGATTTTTATTGAAACTGAACCAAATTTATTTCTGTAATAAATATATAACCGTATTAAACGGCGAACTGAATTAGCATTTATATTCATATATACTCGTATATGCTTAAGTGAAAAACAAAATTCAGTAAAGGAAATATATTGTTTTTCCTTTTCAAAGATAACACTTAATTATATATTGCAAATTACTTCAATCAGTCGAAAGGAACCTAGAACATTTCCCTTTGGAAGTTTCATTTTTCCTCCTATTATACTAATTAATCAATTAGTTACAACGATATAATTGTCTCCATTAACATATGAGCTATTGCCAACAGTAACAGCACTGCGCAGTTCACTAATTTCAATTTAAATAGATTTAATTCAGGGAAGTGTATCTAACTAAATTTTAAAATATTTTAATATAGAAAATAAAATTCTCTTTTAATGATACGATTTTTTATGGCTATAAGCATATAATATATAAAATTAAATATAACTTTGACATAAAGAGTATTCAAATTAGTTTGCAAAAAATGTTAACTGAAATAGTTGTTGCTGTTTCAATGAGCTTTGTTAAAAATAAATTCAACCAAGTGTTCTTTCAATTTTGTTTGGATAATTTGTTCTTAAAATACAACTAATTTAGTTAAACTGATAATTCTTATCATTAGTATAATTTTATTAGGTGCTTACCCATTTATAAAATAATAAAGTTATTAAAATGATGAAATGTAAAAACTTTAAATACATAAATAGATATTAATTAAAAAAATATATAGTTGGAATATATTGTTAACATATAAAATATAACACAAAATAACAAAAATAACCTAAATAATTAGAGTTCAATACTATGCAATTATATGATTACCTGATTGATACATTATGACACCATGCAAACGTTTTTTACACAACACATGTTTTCCTAAATCGAAACAAAAATGAAACAATTTAATTGACTAAAGTTTCTGAAACAATTAAAATTAACACAAACGTAGTCATTTATTTTATAAATAGTATCTGTAGTACGGAGAATATACTTCTTCGTCACCCTCCCCCTGTTTCCCCTCCACAACTCCATCAACCAGTGATTAGATTGCACAAAAACAGATCTCCCATTTCTTTTTAAATATTACTAATATTTTTGTTTTCAGGTATTTGCATTGCCGTCAGTGTGTATACTCTGATGACAATTTCAATTGAAAGATTTTTCGCAATTGTCCTGCCCTTCTGGTAAGCTCAGTTTGTATATATTTACATATGTTTGTTTGTTTGTATTTATATTTTTAACTGCGAAAAATATTTACTTTTTTTTAAACTGAATTCCATATGTTTTTATTTTGTATTAGTAAAATTGTAAATTTAGTAGTACATAGATATATAATTTTGGCATATAATTTCTCTGTTTTTTATTAACTCTATCACTAATTATGATATATGCATCAAACTTTTATAAATAATATCATGTTCTTTTTATTTCTTCATATAAATGTGTTATATACAATATATACAATTTATTTTAGATAAGTTTATAAAATTGTGCAGAAATAGATTTAATCAAAATCATAAGATCTCAAAAAAAAATAACACTCCTTGCATTTCAAAATATTTGCTTTATGTAACATTTACTATAAATTTGGATTCCTTGTTGATGGATTATAAGACCATTTTCAGTTTTTTATTTAGATTTCAAATTGTAAATAAAAATTCGAATTAGTTATGTTTTGCTTAATTTGCTTGACTTTTTATCATTGCGTCAATTTTAATAATACGAAGCTTGTAAACAAAGCTCACAGACTCACTTAGTAACTATAACTTCGAAAATATTTCAAAATTATTCAGGGCTGAATAATTTTAGTCTATGAAAGCTTTATGTAAGGTTAAAGTTTAATGTAAAATTATATCATATATACAGGGTTGGCAATAAGTTACCAACCTACATATTTTGATAATAAACGATTATATTTTATAAAAACAATTTCATACAACATATATCCAACAATATAGAACAATAATAAAGTAGCTGTTAATACTTATAACTGTTAATCCAACAATATAGAACAATAGTATAAAGTAGCTGTTAATTATACTTATAACTGTTAATCCAACTATAGAACACTAGGTCGGTAACTTATTACCAACCCTGTATATTAAAATTCAATATAATATAGCATTTGTCTTAGTAGTACGTGTTCATTGTAATATTTCTAAATATATTTCAAAAAACCATTATCTATACATATATGTACAGTGTATCTAAAATTGGCGAATTCATGTTTTTGACTTATAGGCTCAAACTATTTTAAATTATACAAATGAAACGATTAGAAATAGTATCTGTTTAACGTTTTCTCTATTGCGGAAATTTTTGACAAAATTCCTATATGACATGTCCATAATAATAAATAGTCCGCTTTCTCCTCAAGGAAAAGTACAAGTAAAACAATATTTATGGAAATGTCTCATCAGTAAAAGCTCTTTGTGTAAGTACAAGTAAGTACTTTAGTACAAGAGAATTAAAGCGGAACTTTGCAATATTTCGACTTCAATTAGTTAGTACAAGTTACTACTGAATAGTCAATATGTGTTCTATTAATTTTCACGAAAATCCAAATTAATTAATTCTTAAAATTAAAAACTATTTTGCACATGTCTGTCAGTTATGTCTACAGATCAGTAATATTCAAGAAAAAGAATATTTCTGGTATTTTGTAAGTTGTAAGTTGTGTTACTTTATAAGAAGCAAATAAAGACAATTAAAATGTAAAGTTGAAGGCTTCATAATTTCATGTCTCTAAAATCACTTTTGATAAATTAAAAAAAGGTGTGATTCAAAGCTGTTGAATTAAGATTAATTAATTAATTAAAATGAATACCAATTGGTTTTAAAAGCAACTTTTAAACTAAATGTATAATATACATACGCATGAGATAGGCTTACATTTATATTTTGTCGTTTGTCAATATCCTCAGTGAGCAAGACACAATACTTATCAAAGACAATGATTTATATAAAAGCAGATATACTTGAAAGTCAAAATCTATTAAATAAATTTCATATTGAGGAACTATTGTGTAGACTGTGTACATTGTTTTCAACTATTTAACTGTGTCATTATGTTATGAGTGCAGTATTTTTATTTCACATTTAAATATAGATTTTGAATAATGCTAGAATGATAATGCATGCGTTTTAATGATTTTTGAAGTATACATTTATTCTATACATGTATTCTAGAAAAAGTCTATAAATGATAAATTCTATATTTTAATTTGTATCATTTCTCGGCATATACACAACACATACCTAATTTTATAAGTTTATAGTTGAAGAATTATGATTATTTTTCTCAAAATAAATGAAAATTAATTGCTTTTTTACTCTTTCAAATATATATCTATGTATGTATTTATATGTATATGTATTATACTCATTTAATGCAGCTAATTCGGATTTAGAAAAAGTACTCTGTTAAATCGCAGTTTGTCAATTCATTCACATATAAGGTTATTTTGGTTATTTGCGCTTGTCTAAACTGTCACTTTGTCAAATAGTTGTAGCAGATGTATTTTAGACAACTCTAATCAGTTAATTTTTTCTACCTATGAGTTGACTTGAATTTAATTGTTCGAGCCCCCTTCAGTACAGTAGGTACGTCGAAATATTATGCTTGTTCGTTGATGAAACTCAAAACTGATTTTTAATATTTCTCCAACACTTCTCTGACATTTCCACTTAATGTATCTACAATGTATATATATATGTATGTATGTACATAGTATGTACAATGATTATCGATTTTCAACGGTATCTAAGATCATGTTTTGTTTCCTTTCAGTTATCGTTACAATCTGAAATTATAATTAAAATTTCGTTTTAACATAAACATTTTCATTTTTATACAAAAAATAAGAATTTTACAAGTATTTTTCATTGTAAATATAACATAAAAAATAACATAACGTAAATGTAAAATTTTAACTTTTAAAATATATAAAAGAAAATGATGTTGTTGTATACACATAGGTATTCAATTAAGTGCTTTATAGATTTTTTAGAAAGTTTTTCAATAGATATATATTCTTTGTTTCATTCATTGTGTTTTTTAGAGTCAATTACACCTAAATCTACATATAAATATATTAGAAAATAAAGATTTTACATCTCTGTTACAAAAAAATTGTTGTATGGTATGAATAGAAAAAAATATGGCGAATGTTTTATTTCAGGGCCAACTTCATAAATAGAAAAATGTTTAAAGCTCTATATATTAGTTTTATATTCTATATTAAAGCTTACTGAATCTTTCATTTTACACTTGATTTGAAAATATATTTATTTTAATATTTTATTCTAAAATAGTAAATTGTGAAATATATTGCGCAAAACTGTTTTAGTTTGTAATGACAACTTTCAACAAAATATCATGACATTATCACGGTATTCTTGAGACTGATTAATTAATGCCACAAGAACAAAAAATTGCATATAAACGAGGCTTAAAATACACTATGGAAACATGTAAGTATGGTATTAGAATTAAATAAATTAGTACAATTTCTAGGAGATTATTGGCCATTATAGACAATCAATAAAATCTTGTTTTTTGGCATGTATAATCTAGCTATATTAAAAGTTACACACGTTTAAATATACTTACATATTAGAATTATTGGCATTATATTTACTTGTATAAAAAGCATACCATATATAGACATGAAAATATCATAAAACACTGTATTGTCTTTTACCAAGCTATGATATGACAATTTATATAAATATACAATCCAATGTAGAATAAAGAAAGTTGTTTTATGAAATATAACATTTGCTTACGTCATAATACATATATCGTATATAAAGTACATAATATTATGGAAAAAAGGGCTTAAGTATAGCTGCAGTAAAAATATAGTAACTTTTAAATTCTATTAATGTAATATACGACACATATGCATATAATTATGTATATATATGTGCAATACAAGGACTAGATTAAGTAGTATTGAAGTAGCTCTGGGTAAAATATTTCAAATTAATTATAGTGAGTTTATTTTTTTAAGATTTTCCAGTTAACAGTTTATACTTATTTTAAAGAGACTTTTAAATAATCAAGGTATATAGAACATTTTCACCAAATAATTATTTAACAATTAACTATTATGCATATAAATATATGAGAATACAATACTTCAATTAAATAGGTTTTCTATATATATTTATTTAAATAGAAATTCATTTGAGCGTGTATGTTTCTTTTCTTTAAAAGCATATTTTGCATTAATATTTTTAAAACTAAATTGAGAGAAAAGGAGAGTTATATGGCTGTAATTATTTTTTGTCGCAGAGGAAAATAAATTTTATGAAATATTTGGTAAATAAAAGTTAAATAACAAAATTTTTAATATAATATTAATACAAAATATTTCGGAAAAATTTGAATATAAAAATACAGAATTAGTATATATGTATATAATTCAAATTAAGCCAAAAGCCTTTAAGAAATGTATGGACAAGAAACATATCACTATTTATATATATAAATATTTCTGAGCAGATATAAAAAATATCATACAATTAGAAGGATAGAAACAAGTTGCAGAATATCAAAAGTAAATTTTATTGAACTTAGTAACTGCTACTATGCGTATTAGTGTGTTTGGTATTGCAACAAGAATTCGATAATATATGTATAACTATTATCATAAAACCAAACTTATATATTTAATTTACATTCCCTCGTTTCTTAAATAAAAATATTTAATCTCGCTTTAGCTTGTTCTAAAGAATTATAGATATAATTAACAAATGATATTCTTTTTAATCTGAATAAAATAATTTTGTATAAAGGTTTTTTTCAAGTAGAATTGACATATTTGAAACATACTTATAATTGTAATTTAGAAAAAGAAGACGATATGACTTGCAGTAATCATCAAATTAATTTGCAACAGGTATATAGAAATTTCACTAACTTTGATAGTTGATTACCCAATTATGCGTTTATGAAGTCTTTTCTATGCATTATTTAGTTTATATTCCATATGATTGTCAACAACAATCTTGTATATCTACATTTGATCTCAGAGGCTTCCACCTATAATCAAAGAACACGTTCAAACTCTTTTTAAGGATGCTATGTGTGTAGTTTTATCTCAAAGATCACAATTTTTAATATTTATTTAAAGCTGTTTCCTTGTTGCAGCAATTTTCGATGTTCAATATAAAAATGTATTAAAATATATCTTTTCCTTTACTCAATACAACGCTATTGAGTATATAACCATAATGTAATTATGATTTTAATTTTTTGTAATTTTAATATAATAATTTTTTAATAATTTAAAAAGGTATATACCATTTATCATACGTTTACTTTAAAACATTATACACCACTATACCTGAATATAGTTTATATGTTGATTTTATATAAATAAATTATTTAGATATTATTATCAATAATTATGTTCATTAATAAAATTAGATTAATTATGTAGATTAAATGTAAATACATTTGTTTTTAAAATATTATTTTAATAATATAGCTTATTTTAGAGGTAAAATTCAGTACATATTTATTATATTAAGTATTAATAATATTTATTTTATGTAAATTTACTTATTATCATATATAAATACAATAAATTATATCACGATCACAATTTTTTTTGCCTAATGATGATGTTGGTGTCATCGAAATATGTTGAGCTAATAATAAACGTTATTTTTATTGACTTTATTTGCGTTATATTAATGTTATTGCTTAATTGAGAAAACCATTAAAAATATATTTCCTTGCATGAATATTTTTTATATTCATAGTATTTCATATAAAATATATTCATCTAAATTTGTATATAATTATACGTAGTTTAAAATATTACTATAAAATTTTAAAATTTTAAAATTCTTAAATTTATAAACATAGTACATTTAAGAAACACTACCATTTCTATATATATTTAAACCTTAATTATATTTCTAACTATAAAATTGCTAATAATTAGGTTAATATTATTAAATATATAATATTAATGTCAATAGCATTGTAATATTCACATATATATGTATATAATTTATATACATATAAATTTATTAATAATTTGTTACATTTCCAATTTATCAATATAATATGTAGGTACTTAGATAAAGTAGCGTTTAACTCATTAAAGATTATTTCAAGTTCTATAATGTGAACATATACAACAGTAAATTATAATCAACATATAATCCACAATATATCAATAAATTATTAATATTAACGTAACCAACATATTTATGTACTTCATATTTTGTACCTGTCATGTTTATATGGTTCATCTGCAACATAAATAGTCATAAGACTATATATACAGATACAACATGTCTAATCAACAAAATTTTAGAGAATTTCAAGGAAGATATATTTAACGCAAGAGTGTCACAAGAATCTTAGATTGTTTGGTAACTTAAGTATGCCGAACACAGACCAATGACAAAATTTATTATAGAGAATAACCCCCTATTTCGACTACTAACTTTGTTTAAGAATAATGTGATTTTCAACATTTGATTTATATGAAAGAATAAACAGCTCAAGATTTAACGAGAAATAATTGCAAGTTGTTTTACGAATTTTATTGCCTGTTTCTTTAGAAAACATTAATAAAGTTAAACTAAAAACGAAGAAAAGTAAATGCTTTAAAAACCCAAATGAATAAAAAAAGTCAACAATTTCATAATAAAAATGTTGGAAATTAGAAGAGAAAAATTAAAAGAATGAAGATGACAGCCTATTTGAGATTTATGAAATTACTGAAGTTGTAAGGTGTCAACAGAACAGATTTTCTAAAAATAAAATTTCTTGGTAAAAAATAGACTAAATACTACAGCATAGGTAAGCCCTGTGAAGAAAACAGAAAATTAAATCAATTTTCCATTGTTTGGGATAAAAAGCATTAAAATTCTATAAGAGACAAGTGAACGTTTTTTACGGTAGACAGAGACAGTATTTTAAATTATTGTTGTTTGGTTGGGTTATAATGGTGTCCAAAAAAGGTAAAGAATGAGGTTTAGTTTCGAAAATAAATTTAAAATTAGAGTGAGATTAATTAAGCATGCTAAAAAAGGTTTAAAATCCACAGATTTAGGAAAATTACAGATGTCATCAACATAGCAAAAGTATAAGTTGGGATTGTTTTGAGCTTTTAGCCACTCTTTTTCGAGGTATGCAAGGAAGAAGTTTGCAAATGTGGGACCGACTAGGAGAATCCATTATTATGCCATCAGTCTGTTTGAATTATTTGCCATTGTGCACGAAAATACCACTTATAGTAGCAATGTATAAAAGTTGTTTCGATAGGAAAATGAGTATTGGGAGAATTGGGAGAGTATACTTAATTACAAATAATATCAATGGTTTCATTGAGGGAAAGATTAGTCAATAAAGTTTCGATATCAAAACTAATAAGATTATCGTCATGATTGAAATTGTAGTCAGAAATGTTATTACTAAACTGAGAAATGGAATTAAGTAAATAAGTAGAAGGAATGTTTGGTTTAATGAATGAATCGAGGTATTGCGCAATATGGTATTCAGCCGTATTAATCATGGATACAGCTGGCCTGAGAGGGTGATCAGTCCTGTGCACTTTAGCTAGACCGTAAAGTTTGCCAGGTTGGCTATCACTGGGATTGATTTTCTTGTAAATTATGTCATCAACATATCGTTTAACTTTATTACTAAGTAAGCGTACAATCTTGTTCTCATTAGCTATAATAGGGTGAGCTTTGTTAACCGGAATATGGGTGAACTTAGAGGTATCATTAATAATAGAACCAAGCTTGTTATAATAATCAATACTGTTGAGAATGATTAATCCACAACCTTTATCAAAAGGACAAATTTTTATGTAACCATTGGTACTCAAATTAGTCAAAGTTTTATGAAGAAATTCATTGGTTAGATTTAATTTTACAGCTGAATTTAGAAGCATTTTGGAATGACATGAAATGATGTAATTGATCTATTCTATGAAACTAATCTTTGTGATCGGTATCTCTTTGCAAGATTTGAATCACTCCGAACCGGTAATTTTGCTGACAGAGAAGATGTTTTTAGATGAAAAAATGCCTCATATTACCAGTTATCGAATGAGGAACGCTTTGGAGGAAATGATTGTCAATCTCCACAAAATTGTTGAAAATGATGGAAATTATATCTAAGTAACTTTTGTCATTGTTCAAAATAAAATTTGTACAGTTTTTATGGTTAATCATATTGCACTCAAATCATAAATATTTTGCAACTAAAAACGCTTTTTTATGGGACAGCCTATATTTCTCAATAAATTAAACATTTGTACCGAACTACCTATTTCGTTTTTTAACACAATTTCTATTTGTCCCAGAATTAATTATAATCTGCAATCGCTATTTTTTTAAATATAATTTAAAAAATATATTTTCAGATAATTTAGGTTCCGTGTAGATAAATTTGCTATTCTTTATTAGTTTTGAATAGGGTCAGTAAATACAAATGTAGGTAAAACTATATAATATATATTTGACATTATTTCTTATCATAAATTAATGTTTCAATTGTCAATATATATATATACATAATGTGTAAGCACTTCTTCTGGCATATAGATTATCAAGTGGATCATGAGAATTCGAGTTTAATAAGTAATAAATCAGTGAATAGTAAGCATATAAAGTCCGCGACAATAGTGTTAAAGTACACGATTGTATAGTGAATATATATGTAAGCAAGCACATTCAACTTATTATATTATGTTTATAATTTATATAAAAATTCGTGTATGGATTTATTTTACGTTTATAGATTTGCGGTAAAATAATGTAAATTTAAGAAGAAGATATGGTTATTAAGATACTGGTAAATCAAATAATGATTGATTTTGAGTACTCAATACTGCAATATCTTGAGATTCTACCATTATACATAAATATTACAGACATAATGTGAGCAAAGATAAAATGTTAATGAAAGAATTAATTTAATCCATTTTAAATGCAAGGATAAATTTACGATTGTGTCAAATTACTAACTTCATTTATTATGGATAGTAATGGATTTCTTATGATAAATTATTACTTAACCCTTTCTTTACGGCTGCATATAGTACGATTTGAGGATTTTAGTGCAAGATTTGAACAGTTCATCTAATTCACATCATCGAGCTCGATTGCTATAAAGTTATCAAGTCTAGTCACTGATGTGTGAAATGGATAAGATGCAAAAAAAGATTGATAGTCAAATAACCTATTTATCCAAAGTCATATTCTAGACTTGAAAACAACCCGCCAGCGTGTGCCGCGTTAACTGGTTTTAAGGCGGGTACAAAATATAGAGGCATATATACTCGTACATGTGTATATATATTCCTATGATTGAACAAATGATTTCTGGATACTTGCCTAAAAGTAATCACACAGAAACGGGATGTGCTTCTGATTGAATCGAACTTTTTCACTTGGCGATACTTATCTCTCTATGCTATTGAAGAAAAATGTGTATATATTATATATTATATATGTAATTTATCCTTATTATTACCATGGTAATATTTTATTTTCCATGGAACTTCTATGAAAATTAAGTTATAAGATGTATATAGGGGAAGTATATCCACTTATTATCTAGGGATGGATCCATACTATTTTACTGATATAATTTATAATTCTTGACCGAATAAACTGGGTTTCTATAATCAATATTTTTCACAAATTATGAAAATTATGAAATATGAGACTATTACATATAACATATATGTATACATTTCTTAACTATATTTTCCTGGAATTATAATAACTTTTTCAAATAATAATCTATAAAACCTATTTAAATGAATTTATTGAGTCTATAACATAGTCTTTATATTTCAAACACTCTAAATTCTAATATAAAGATAAGAATACAATGATAAAAACTTTGTTATTGATATTTAAAAGTTTCTTATAGCAAACCCAAATGAACTCCTGTTGGTCAAGCGATTACAATATTTGCAATGCAATCTTAAAAATTCTCGATGAAACTCTTTGCATGTGACTAATATAAACTTGTGGATACATGGCTCGTAAAAGTATCTACGTACATTGATTTAGAATATTTAAAATAATGCATATATCCATCCATTGAAAAATCTGTTTATGAAATTATAAATATTTTGATTCCTTAAAAATAATAATAGTAGTAGTAGGGAGGGTAGACCACGATCACAGTCACGTGACAGGGGGGAGGGGGGATAGTCTCGACCAATCACGATCGAGTACGAACAGCCAATGACAGACCAGGAAGAGTATAAAAGGAATACGCGCGGCAGTTTTAGTCATTCTACTTTGCTTCGCACTCGTGTACGGTCGTATACTCGTCTCTCCTCACCATGCAATACACCGACA
>JAYRBW010010974.1:0-13301 GCA_036023295.1 Invenusta paracnida
GTACATCTCTGATGATATTCCATGAAACTATAGTTAGATGTATTAAATGTGTTCTACCGACGTGTTCTTCTTTTTAAACAAATATTCTAGCTATTTTCAAAATCGATCAGTATGATAATAGATATAATACAACTTTATTTTACTTAACAACAAATAAGTCTTCGAAGTTTTATTAATTCAAAATAAACAATTTTTACATTCCTTTGTGACAAATTGAATTATTATACAAAAGTACTAAAATAACATTTTCTGTTTGAGGATTATTTATTTTTCGATTTCAAACATTTGTGTTAGCTAACTATTACATATAAGTATATTATGCTTACATTAATTATACATTTTAATGTTTCTTCTGAATAGGAATGACATTAAAAGTGAAAGGACCATGGATTTCATAAACAAATAAATATATTTATGATCAATATACCAATTATAGTTAGTGTGATCTATAAAATTATTGCCAGGACAGCTATGCGCTTATACTAAAACTACGTTGGTTGCTAGACGTATCGTTTAAATAAAAATTCAGCTTTGATTTGCCAGGTTATATAATATTTTATAAATTTGGAATAATCAATGTTTTATTTTTTATTAAGCGACTTCTAAAACGTTTACTAAATAACAGAGACATGTTTTGAAGTGCTATTTAAACAATGCACCTTTATCAAATCTATTAAATTATTAAGTATTAATTATACCGACATAATATTCTAATAATGAAAAATAGATATGTTAAACGTGAGAATTTTATCCTTTTAACCGGTAAAAATGATATTAATTAAAAGTGGGTTAGGGTAGTGCAAAGCTGGACACTGTTACATTTAGTTATTCATTGGGCCTGGTTATGGTAACTGCGGTTCTGGAATTATTATAAATGTATTTTATAGGTTTTGATAGCAATGCTGTGCTTTAATGGTTTATCCACGAATTGTAACCCCTCAGTTTAATGTGATCACCACATTTTGTGACTATAATGCACCTTTTCTGCTTACAAGAAATACATAATTATACACAAATATTTTGACACCCTTTATTACTAAGCATACAATTTCATATATCCGAAAGCATTTATATTTTAATTATGATAATAATTGTGTGAAATTGTTCATGCGTTTGTATATGTTTTTCTTTCATGAACAATTATTAGTTCTTCGCTGACTTAAGGAATATTAGCAAATCTATTTCGAATGAGGATATAAAATAAACGAATTTATAATCAACAATAAAACGAAACTTGAATGTTAAACACCGGTTGCTAAGTTGCATACATATAAACAAAAGCATATGATTCACCGTTTATTTAGTAGTATAATTGGTTTAACAACTTTTCATTTGTGAAAAATGTAGACTATATTTTTTTGACATTATATGTATAAATTATGGCAACAATTCAATACATTTGTTTATAAATATATGTAACACAAAGTAACCAACGAACTTTCAAATAATCAATGTTTCAGCTATCGTGCCTCCTGGAAAAGATTATCTCGAGTACAACAAGATCATATTTGGTGCAAACAATCGCGAAAAGGACATCTTCAGGGGAGCTGTTGGAGGTAAGATTATCGACTAATTCTTTCTAGTTTTCATTGATTTGATTAAATTAAATTGCAATTTCCAATTCGGTCTAAATAATTGTTTTTTACGGAATTGTTTGAATGGAAAAGTGCCGATAAGATATCCCATAAAAAATATTTGAATTCGAAAATTGTTTAAAGCAAGTGTAGAAATAAATAGATCAGTGGATCAGTTGTCTCATTCGATAGATTATTTCAGGTGACTCATTTATTACAGTCTTCATTAATTTGAAACCTAGGGATTTATTTTAGGAAAGCAGCATGTAACCTTAGAGAGAAAAATATTTAAATTATCGATTTATTTTAATTAAGGTTATTTGTAATTTGAAATATGTTTTAATTAACATTTTAAAATTAGCTATTTTATTAATGATTTTTAAAGTATATAAATATATTTCATCAGTATTTCTGCAAATTTATCATCAAAAGAATAAAATAGTTATTTTCAGTATTTACTACTATAAGTAGTAAGTTTTAAAATATAACCGATTTTCAGCATATTAGAAAATAAAATATTAGATCCATTGTGTATAGACACATTTATTTAATTTTTACGCACTCTCACAACCACTTAGGTTTCAACTGGAATGGTCGATATCTACTGGACGATGTACACTCGAAGAAGGTTCCACCAAAGGGCGAAGTGATCCTCGTACTGACACCGATTATCGATTTCCCACGACCCAAGGGACCCGACATTAAGATCTTGTGCCAGGCTAATTTCTGCATGAATCGGGGAGTCTGCGTCATCTTTAATGGAGAGCCAACTTGCAATTGTTGGGGCACGGGTTACCATGGCTCCCGATGTGATCGAGGTCAGTTAATCGGTCATTGAGGGACTATTATTGAAATTGAAATTCCTTAATTCACTTAATTAAAAAATGACAATAGTATACAAATAAATTATAATGATGTCAGTGCCTTAATGTGTTCCCCGATTAGATTGTCAAAACTTTCAAAGTAAAGTATTGCTTATCTAACGAGTTGTAACCTTTTGAAACATGTACTTTCTAGTCTATTTCGAGCTTACGTTAATATCCGTGTCGTTGGAGCTTATGGGAGATAGAGTACTGTTCTGTAATTGATTCACTTACAATTTAATAACAAATCATGATTAGTCGCAGCATCCTGTCTCTCTTTAATGCTTTGGATACCCTGAGCACAGATTACAAAGGTGAATTAATCGACTGAATATATAATATTAATGAAAGAAGTTAGCCAATCGAGCTGCATACTCAAATACCAGACGCATTTCGCTCTTTTTGGAGATCACCAGTGGCATGTAGAGTTTAGAACTAGGAGGAGTTCTGGAGCTCAGACGATTGGCAAGAAGGCTTTCTTGTCATTACGGCTAGTCCATGTCAATGTTCGCACTGTAATCGTGAGGGCCTCGGTTCGATACTCTGCAGTGCATCTCCCCAATAAGCTCCATGATTAGCGAAATGCGTCTGGCATTTGAGTATGCAGGGAGGGATTGGCTAAATTCCTTATTTATAACTTATGGCAAATATTTGTACTATTCCGGAAATATATCATTTGCTCGACTTGAAATGAATGACAGCAGAATTGACGAACTATCCCGACCACAGGCGAATAATACTCGAGATTTTACTATTTGTATTTTAGTTGGTCATACTAGGCGACACTATAGTAAGTTTCATCATTCCAACTCCATCGATGTTTTGTCTTTCTGTTTTATTAATATATATATATATATGTGTACTTTTATAACTCCCCTTCCCTTCCCTCCTCTCTATCTATATTTCATTCAATTTATGTCGTGAAATCGTCACCCGTGTAACTTCCAACCAGAACATGTAAAGCATATAATTTCCGCCTTTTACATGTGCATACGTAGAGTGTGTAAGAACTGCATTGTACGTTCTTGAACTATCCTAAACTATCGCTACCTCCTCGTCTATTGGTGTCATGTTTTCTTGTATAAATTGTTCCCTCTAAATTACCGGTTTTTATGTCCTATAAGAACATACTTTTCATAAATTTAGCTGAAACTATTCTCCAAGAAAGGGAGTTTTTCTACAAGTGTTGAAACAGGAATTTTGTTTCTTTATATCTCTTAATTCCTTTCGTATACTAATGATGCATGAAAATCATTACGTTTTTTTCATGTTTTTAAACCTTTTGTTTGCATGTGGTAAAGAGCGTTTTATTCTTTGAATTAATTATTACAATCGAATTCTACACACACGATATTATTTTAATCATTGTGATATATTTCTTTTGTTGTTTACTTGAATCTTCTTCTGTTTCTTTATGGATGAGGTAAGGATTCCGTATTTAGATAAAGTATATACCGATACATACATTTTAGTTTAGATACCTTTACTATTTGCTGAGTTATGTAGTATTGGAATAACAAAGGTCATTGCGACATTACGTGTAAAAATATCAATACCTACCTAGCTTTCTTAATTTCTAAATTTTGTGGAAATTTAAATTTCAATCATTATTGTTAGAATCAATAAGTAATAACCAATCTATATTTATTTAATCTATAAATCAAGCTGAATTATTGATCTTATGTTTTAAAAATTACGTAAAGAAATACTGGTCAATTATCGGTCAATAAGTATCAATAACTTTCTGTACGGTTCAAGTTGGTATAAATTAGGAGTAGATTTGACATATTTCTTGTGCCAAACAATGGAAAAATCACCGCCAATTGCTTCAATTAAACACACGAAACACCTAAAAATCTCTCCCCAGTTCAGTATTTTAAAGTACCCCTTCGTTCTCTCTCGGTCTTGTTAGGAATGTACGGTATTCTCTCGAGCAACAAGGGAAGCGGTGGCTACCTGATCTACGACATTCGACCCAGTGTTCCCACCTCCAACGACAAGTTCCAGGTCATGTTCCAGACCTTCCAGCGGGAGGCTCCCATCGCACGGTTCATGACGCAGGAGGGCAAGTGGTATGAGATTCTGATGGTGAGTAGAGCTGCAGCCACTCAATTACAGATCAGTCCAGTTTGATTGAATAACATCGAATAACAATGTACAATTATTGGGTTTATTTGGATTAGAATCCTGACTTTTAATTGGTAATTCTTACATTTAGCGGTAAAAATTTGCAAGCTTTTGAGGCAACGCGTAGATTCAACTTTTTTATTACACTACTGCAACGCCTTCGACGATTCATTGATCCATTTCACATTCCCACTTATTAGTTGAATGGGGAACTGTTCCTGGTGATCAGCGGCAAGACCTACAAGATCTTCAGCGGAGGAAACATTCGCATCAACGATGGCCTGCCTCATGTGCTCACGATGGTTCGAGATCGAGATAACTTCAAGTTCACGCTGGACGGGCTTCCTGGGAATAATCTTGACATACCCGGTGAGTTTTGAGACTTAAACTGCCGACATACCTTGAATACTACTGTTACTAGTAGTATTATATTGTTGTAGTGCTTCATTGCAAAACTATCCAAAAATGGATATTTCACAATATGTATTATTCTGTAATTAGTTACACATAAGAAAAGTTACAATCTATCAATTATGAATTTTTTCTAAGTAGTACAGCTGCATAGAAAATTGATATATCTTGCATTCTTCCTCCTCCATGCTGCCTCCTTATATATTTGAGAGATTATTTATATATGTATACAACTTATTTTACTCTTGCAGGATTTTTCTTGGATGGACGCTTGACCCACAACGAGATCATTATTGGTGCTGATCGCGATTTCAAACTCATCTTCCGTGGAGCCATTGGAGGTATGTTGTGAATTAATCATCTGACTAAGCTATTAGATCATTGCAAGTAGTATACGGGGTGATTCAGAGGTACAACTAGCATACTACTCAGGTGTATCATTTACTTAGATATAAAATAACATTCTTGATTAAACTAGATGTACTATAAGCTGCAGGAATTCTTTATCATTTAGAAAAATTCATTGTATAAAATTATATTTTAAATCCTAAATAATAGCCACTTTCCGTTAGAAGCACTTCTGACGAAAAATTAAAACGCAAGAGCATCTATTCAATTGAAAAGTAAAACCCCTATTTCTTTATAAAAAGTTATCGTGTCAAGGTTTTCATTTTCTTTCCTATTTCTACTCTCAGCAATCGACTGGAACGGGCACAATGTTATCGACTCCCGGACTGGCGAGTACAGCCTCGGCACAGACAAACAGGGGGAGCCAATCATAATCAGGATGCCCACCATCTTACTCCCTGACACTCGGCCTACGGCGCCAATCATAATCAAGCCTCTACCCGATAAGGTGCCTGATTCTGGAGCTCATGGGGGCATCGCTTGGGGTGCTTTGAGCAACAAAGGGGGTGGAGAGGGACCCTCCATCTACATTCCAGGTTCGTTATTGATTGTTTTTTATATCGTTTATTACATTTAATGCTATACCAATATCATACTACTTACTAATTCAATAGTAGTAACAAAATTATTTGAAAAATATAATTAGTGTTAACAATACAAGCAATCAAGTGTCTTCTTTTCATACACATTAATAAACGTTTACAAGATTCGTAGCAATAGGCCAATTAAGCAATAAAGCAGTGTTGAAAAAGATTTCATTTTATTCTTAATAGTACATAAATTGTTCACATATTTAGTTTAGCTTCTATGCGGTTTAATTTAAATTAATTAATGTCTTGAAATACGAGAGATGGTTTTTGATAATATTGCTGTGGACAATTTATTCAAAACTGTTGAAATATCCCCAAATTAATATTGGTAAATAGTTTTTTTGGTATTAAAACTAGTCTATTTAAACAATATAAATATAGGTAGAGCCAAGATCTGCTATTGATTATTTCTTATAGGTTACGATATAAATCTGTGCAAGAACTTGATCTCTGAAAGTAGTATAGTGAAGAGTACAATATTTTTATGATGCTCGATCAGGATGTTGATATGAAAATCATGTCCACTTTTTTTTCTTAAACTGAAGTTTTCAAAGTCCTGAAATCTTTCCAAATGTTTTTGCGAATGTTTTTTACATGTTTACGAATTGGTAGTGATTTAATTTTTTTAATAGACCTGTATAGTTCAATGTTTCCAAAATGGGCGGTAAAAACATGGTACTCCAAATGTTGAAGTAAATTTAAAATTAATACATCCATATTTTGCAGCTGTTTACACCTAACCCTAACCCTAACCCTAACTCCTATTTAGGAGTGCTGTAACCTGTAATCTGTGATATACGCAAGCACCAACTAACGCTGCTAGCGGAAATACGGGCGCACGCTGCCCTACTCGGAATACTGCATTGCCTTGGAGGCTATGTGTGCTTCCGATCCATCAGTTTCTATCGATCGGTAATTACATGTTCCACTGGCTGACAATCCCGCAAGTGCGCTGTTATATTACAGCACCTACTCTAGCGTGGTGGTACTGGTGGTGGAAATTGTTCGGCGCAATATTGGGGGAAGGAAATAATTATATTTGCAATTAGCGTAAAGACTAGTTAGTCAGTCTGTGTAGAATGGGGCTGCCTGTGGTTACTATAATATGCCAGAGTATTCGACGCACGAAGAGCAGCTTGGTGGTGGGAAGGTTGGATTGGCCTGGAATAAATAGATAGACAGATAGACTGCATTTTGAGTTAGAAAAAGCTTTCCCGTTTCAAATGGAAAGCTTAAACTGCCCCGATTTTGTTATGTGATTCTACTTTCTTGAGAATAAAAAAACTAATTTCCAGCGATTGTATGTTATTACTACAAGAGTAATTTTTGAGAATGACTTTCTCAGAATTTTGATACTTTTGTTTATCCAATAAATTAAAGCATTCTTCGTTTTCGATCCATGATTTGAAAAGAAAACTGATTGTGGATGTGTAATCGATGAGTTGTGTATCTTCTTGTGTAATCAATAATAAATAATCAATGAAGAATTCTACGGGTAAGTCGTGTCATTCATTTAGAGTAATGTGATTTGAAAGTATTCATTAGTATTTAATTGAATAAATAACAATTTATGTAAACGATAATGTAGATGATCTTAATAGTAATAGCCCAGAGGCCATCATTGACTATGTCAAATAGTCGTGTCATTTTAAGGTCATTTAAGGTCAAACATTGATAAATTATTAAAAATGTTGTTTTAATAAAACTGCCAATATTTAAAAAAACTTATTTCATAAAAATGGTCAAATTGTTTAGACAATATGAAAAACAAAAGAATATAAGCAGTTAAAAAATCAATTTGATCCCTGATTACTTGATTTATAGTTATTTATCTAATTAATTTTTGGATTATTTATTCTATGTTTTATTTATAATAATTGCCGATATAAAATGCATGAATTGGATGAGTTTTGAATTGCATTTTACTAAAAGTAAACAATGCAAGACGACTTATCGCAGCTGCCAAAAGTTTCTTTATAAACGCTAATAACCAAAAACCACTCTAGAGATGCATTTAAATTGTTTGAAATGTTGATCTTCTTAATCTTCAAATTCTTAAAAAGTCTGTTTATCAATTCCTCGAAAGCTAAATTTCTGGTATTTCAGCAAATTTACTCCAGCAAAATTGAACTCTGCAAAAATGAAAAGCGTATTAAGGTTCAATTATTTAATCAATACTCATTCAGTAATTACACTGATGAATGCAAAATCTATCTCTGATGTGCACATGGATGTTTTATCAATATTCTAAGTATCATGCCAAGTGTACAAAGAGAAATCAATGAACAGCAGGAGGGTGTTTTCACGTCTACTACTTGTTTTGTATCAGTAGTGTCAAGCCGCGTTTAAAATACTATTGAATACAGAATACGTGTTTGCCTGCTAGACAGTTTTGACTATCCCCACTCCTTTATGATATTCCAAGCTAGGGATTCGACCACTTTGCTTGGAGATCCACCGATTAGAATGTTTTTCTAAAAGTAAGGACTAGCCGGGATTCGTACCTGGGTCGCCGGATTAGTTGTCAGAAATGCTAACCACTGCGCCATCGTGTCGCTTTTATAATGGGGGAGGTGGCTTCGATGTAACGAAACTCTCAAAAGTCCTGGATTAATATTGCATGACTTACCGTTTCCTTTCTTTTTTCCCTGGTCCGCAGGTGTGGGTGCCGGAGGCGGCGGCATCGTCCTATCCGGTGGAGGGCCCTACATCATGGCAGCTCGTGCCGGTGCCGGAGGCATGATCATTCAACCCCTATTGGCTGGTCTGCTGTTGGCCCTCCTGCTCCTATTGGCTGCACTGATCTGGGCCTGCTGGCGATGCAAGCCGGGCTGTTGCGTGTGCTGTCTGGGCAAGGGAGGTCTCTTTGGTGGCGGTGGTGGAGGAGGCGGGTGCTGGGAGGGCGTCCAAAGGACCCTTATCACTGGTGCTGGAGGAAAGGAGACCATCCGTAAGTGGCCACAGTTGCCTAGCAAGCCCCCCCCCTCTAGCTACATCGTCACATTCAATATGAGTAAAGGAAATTAGCAATCTTTAAAACTTGTTGTATGCTTTAGAATTCCATAGTCATCGGGCAATTATTTTGTGAGGCAATTGCGATGTATATATGTACGCATACTTTGATTATTAATGTATTTTAAAGACCAGTAGAAGACCCATAAAAAAACACGAAAAGGGGAACAGCCAATGATAAATCACACGAGAAGCAATCGATAATATTGCACAGCTAAAGATTCGTTTACTAACATATTTCATGAAATATTATGGTGTCAGCATTCAGAAAATCATTGTTTCAATTTAGAGAAATGCAGCGTTAATTGTTTATGAGGATTTTACTATTTCCCCATATTACAGAATAGAACAATTTCAGTGTTTTTGATTAAGTTTGGCTAATTTTCATGAAAATACGTATTTTAAGAAAATGAATGTTTTAACTAGTTTTGGTAATAAAATTTTTATATTAATATGTTCATCCAAGTGTTTTGTTTACATATTACAAGGAATTTTAAATGTATAGACTAAATTATTTAGTTACCAGAAACAATTTAAGATAGCTCCAAAACCTAATGTATAGCTAAAATGGTGCTAAATTAGGCTTTAGAACTCTTTCAAGGGTAGCTAGTATGATTTAAATATATCTAATTGCGCTTGTCATAATATGTAGAAAACACTTACATAGTTGAACAGAATTTATTTTATTATGAAAAATAGGTAATACATCCAATTTTTTAAAAATATATGGAATTTCACGAAAATTAGTTTAAAATCTGCACAAATACAGAAATTGTCCAATTCCTAACATAAAAAAAAGTAAAATGCTCATAAATAATTATTGCTATGGAAACATTGGTTTTCTAAATGCTGCCATCATATAATATAAGATTTCCAAAAATGTATAGTTTTGGTAATCTTCACAAAACTTTTACTCAAATTACGTGAATTTGAGTATATCATAAGTTAATGTTGTAAACTAAGTATTAAGGTGGCAGATTCAATTTTCGCCTTTGCTAGTAACTTCGGAACCTTTCCCCGACTTTCTGGATAAACGTAAAAGATAGTTATCATTTTTTCAAACATGGTTGTTTCTACGAAATCTCCCAATCAATATTTAAGATTTAGCCTCTTTATAGGCCTAGCTGTTTGTCGAGTATCTATATAATATAATATTGCAATGAAATCAATTCTTACTGATATCTTTCTGTCTACTTCTTTTCAGCTATCAAAGAATCTGTCAAGCTTATCAATGTAAGTCCGTTCCCGTTTTCATGGCTTATGAAATGCAATGATTTTATTTGAGGTTTTATTTAAAGCTAATTGTGATATCAAATGTGTGAAGCAGAATGCCTTTTTCCACATTTTTTTACCATTGACGCTTCAACAATTTGTGATTGAAAGCATTTAACATTTAAAAGTTTTTTATGAATATGTTCTATTTTAAGGCACCCATTATTTAATGAACTAGGAATGCCTTGGAAGACAAGAGCATTCTATACTTTTCAGTGTTAGTTTTTACATTCATTTATCATTTCCACTCCTTTTTCTCGTCGTTATCGTCGCATTTTCACCTTTTTAATAAAGCTTTTGTTTTCCTAATGCTACATGCAGGGGGGTAAAACCGTAATTCAGGTAAGACAAATTCTTTTCCATCGATACATTTCACATCATCTCATTTATCGGATTTATCTCCACTATTTGTTTGAAATGAATGTCTAGTTTATTTTGGTAAACGCTTCGATGCACTATATTTTGTTTGTAAATCACCACTACCATTTTTCTTTTTTTTAAATCTCAGATTATTCACTAATTGAGTTTATTACGCACTGATAGTACAAATTCATTATTTTCCAATAAATATAAAAGCTATAAATGTGTTGAACTATTTACTACGATACCAATAGCATTATTTGAAACTGTTTCTATCGTTATCAGCGTAACATTTTATGTAAAAAGTGGTACTTCAAAGGTTTTGTTCCACTTTTAAGTTCTATCTTGTGGTTTGATTATCCATGTATTTAATAAATCACACTTATGATTGTCGTAGTTTCATTTAATTTAGTTGAACAATTTCAGATAGATACTTTTACCAATTCGAAGCTGTATTTTAAAATGTTCGATACATATTTACGCTAATACAATAATTTCACTAATGAAAGTAGGTCAAATGAATGCAACATTTTGACCATGTGGCCATACTATTTTTTGAAAATCTATGAGTGCATTTTTTGTAGCTGCTAGTTCACACCTTCAACATACTTAATTCTTAATCATTATCCACTTTACATTAATTATTCACATTTTTCTATGATGCAAACCTATAGCTTGAACCGGAAGAACCTAGGGTTTTCAAATCAACCCCTCCGGTAACTTGAAAATATATAATAAAGTATATATATGCATTATTTTAAAAAGTGTTAAATGGTACACCTGCTCCACCAAAAGTGTGGCATTTTGGAGTAAATATGGAATCCGGTTTAATGTTCCTGTAATCTTTGTTTCGGGATATTTTTAATTAATCATGCATGAATGTCAGTTTAATGTTTAATATCTGCAACAGAATAGTTTATGCAATAATTGTGTGGAAATGACAATATTTCAAGCAACATCTTAAACAAACATAGCTTAAAATCTTTTAATAAAACCAATTAAATTAATAATTGATGATTAACTACTTCTAAATATTATATATATATATGCATATTATTTAGAAATATTTCTTGCATAAAAGTATTTTCTCGTATTTGAATTTAATTTTGTGATAAATAATTACTTAGGTTCCAATAAATGGAATGAAAAATTGCATATTACTATTATTTTGTACATTTAGTAGTTATGAATTTTACTTTATTACTTAAAGGACTGAAGTGAATTAATAATACAATAATTTCCCAATTTTGAAAAGGAAATTTTAAAATCTGTTTTATGTTGATATCGAATATTAATGCACAATATGTGTATACATAACCACGTATTATTATTGATGGTGCCCACTTTCGAAATAATAAAATTAATACGGTTTACTATTTGTAAATTGTTTAGCTGTATATTTTAGTGGTTATACAACTTATGGCTTGTGGCACTCTTTTCTTTCAAGCACTTTCTAACTGTTTGTATGCATCATACTGTTTTAATACTTTCGTAAAGGTTAATCCTTATTTCTAATTTACCTACCATTATATATATATTAATAGGTAGAATGTTATCACAATCATTTAAATAGATTAACACACATTTTTATTACAGGTTTAATCAACTATTTAGTTCATAATCGTTTGGTTATAAATTACTTTCTCTCATTGTTTGGGAGTTCTTTTTATATAATGTGTACGCATTGATTTACTAAGTATTTAATTCCATTTTTTATATTCCATTTAACAGTAGTTTTAGAAAACTGAATTAATTAATCAATGGAAAATGATTTACATCTTTTAATCTGTATGATTAACTACATTTTCTATATTAAATTCGAAATATAATTCACGCTTACGTAACAGTAATGCAGAGCAAAACTATTCTCAACATTAGTGATTTAAATACTACATAATTTAGTGTATTCTGCATTACCAATAACGATGGGTTTCAGCTTCGTAAAAACATTTACATTTTGAAATATATATTTGAATATCCAAAACTTTTTTTTAATGAATTAGTCCAATAAATATATTTCAAATCACCTGTACTCATAATAATGCCTATCTAAGTGTATAAATAGGTCAAATGTGGATAAAGTATTTGATAAAGTAATTAGATAAAGTATTGGATAAAGTAATGTAGGTCAAAGTATATATTTAGCTGTAACTTGAAATAAAAAAGTAGTGATTTATACTTTGAAACTGTTGCTTTTTATTAGGTATTTACTGGAAAAGATTGCTCACGATGTTTTCAAGGTTTTTGAGATGTTATAATTAAGTCATATTTTGTTCATGTTTTCTATAATGCATATAGCTGGAAGCAGAGAAACCTAAATTGTTGAAATCAGCTCCGCCGGTAATTCCGAACTAATATTTATAACAATGTATATATCCAGAGTTTTAAAAAGTGTCATCTGCTTATAACTAAAGTGGTGACATTGTGGTGTAATGATTGGATTTGGGTTAATTTATGTGTAATCCTTTAATCGAGATATTTATAATTACGTATTCATACGAATATGTTGGTTTAATATTTATTATCTATACACTATCTATGTATAAGCTAGCGTTTATAATATCAACTTATATGTAATGTTAAGGATAAAATAAACACAATTTATAAGTTTAATACATTTGTTCCCATTAATAGTTTTGATTAAAAAGAAGAACACGTCGGTAGAACACATTTAATACATCTAA
>JAYRBW010010985.1:0-13301 GCA_036023295.1 Invenusta paracnida
GTTGGAGACTTGCTCGATCCTGATTGGACGTGAGGGGGGAAGGGAGGTGTCTTTGTTCGAGAGTCACACCTTTCCTACTACTTATACTTTGCAATATTTTCTTTTAGTGTTATTTTCATTATTCGTTTCTTTCTTGAAATTATTTTCATTATTCGTTATTTTTCTTAAATGTATTTTTTCGTTTAGAGGTACACATAAACATATTATCCATTTGTGTGCTATAATATTTACATGTTTGTATTAATACAATGATGCCACTTAAGATTTAATTGTATACAAATATTTATTTTCATATAATGTAGCCTCACATGCATTGAAATTATATTAAATGCACTTTGAATATTCACAACTATTGATCTCAACTATTCGTCTATTCTCGTTATTATTTATTCATACTAATAAAGTAACACGTGATAAGTTTTCGATAATTAATATGGAAAATTTTAGGAAGATAATTGCTTAGTGAATATTATATACATCTACATATATCACATATTTTGTTCTATGTATATACTTGAATTATATAAAGGTTAAGGTCATGATGGTCCCATTTCTAATAAATACTGTTCATTTGGCATAATAATTTTCATACCTGCTAATAATTACTTCTGAAAATGCAAACACAACTCTGAAATTAAACAATATATATCGGCCAAAATATGCCCGGGTGTGTTACCATTCGAATGCGAACATAATCAGTCTAATTGTAATAGTAATAATAAATTTAAAAAAGTACGATACATGCATGACATATTTATGCATAGGATAACATAGTATAGGAACAAAATAAGAACGAAGTTTTTAAGGAATTTTTCAAGTGCAACACACGACAACTAACTACTTTAACGTGAAATTCCATTGATTGTTATTTAATAGCTGATTGTTCCTAATAAAGGTCTATAATAATGTATATACGTTATTTTTCCCATGCAAGTATACATAGGTAAGTGTATACGTTTTAAACAGGATTTATACGAAAATCATTTGAAGGTGTGCTCGAATTTTCTCAATAAAATAAAATATTTTTATAGAAATAAAATTTTATGCAGTATAATTAAATGAGTATAAAATAAAATTTTAATAATGCGTTGAAAGTTTAAATGATTTCTTTAAATACAAATTAATTAATTAATTCGCTATAAATATTATCAAACGCTTTTTTATCTCTTTATTCAGGATGATGCTGAATCTTCCATGTTCAAACAACAAGACAATCAGGTGTAAAATTTGACATGCCTGTGAATAAAACTTAAATGCATTTTAATTAATTTTATATTTTTAACAAACTTTGACTTTTCCGAGTTAGTTACTTTTTGTAACTAATAAGAACATTTAACTTTATCAATTACAGGTATTTTTGCACCGCTTCCTTACTAGTCCCGCAGCTAACGCCCTCCTGCTGCAAGGAACTAGGTATCAACATTAATTATATAGTTGTATAGATAATTGTGTTAAATCTTCCGAAATGGACGTCTGCCAGTGTTTGGAGGGTTGGTTTGGACCACAGTTGCATTTAAAAAAATTTCCATACCAAATAATAGGAATATTTTTACAATTTAAATTCAATTTTCTAAAAAATATATATTTTTATATACTATTAGTATATATAACCTTTTTAAAAGTTATGTTGCATTATATGGTTTTAAACATATATCTATTGTCTTTATCTTAAAATAAAAATAAAAATAAAACATACATACATATCATGTCGTTACGTTTCCAGATGCTTTTGAATATTGGTACATTGACCAATTAATGCTAGTTTTGTTGCCAAAATCGGCCTGACACTAATTATTCAAAAGCATCTGGAAACGTAATGACATGATATGTATATGTAATTTTGATTTAAGATAAAGACAATAGATACCTATGTTTAAAATCATATGCCACATAACTGGAAAACAAGTTATAAATACTTATATAGTATTTAAAATAATAATTTTTAGAAAATTGAGCTTAAATTGTAGAAATATTTATTTCCTTTAATATGCGAAATGTTAAAATGCCACTGTGGTCCAAACCAGCCCTCCCAACACCGGCAGACGTCCATTTCTGAAAGTTCAACACAATTATCTACAATTATCTACAATTACAGGGGGTTGAACGAATGTTGATGATCGTTCCTTGTAGCTGAAGGGTGCTATCACGGTTATTATAACCCGGTGGAGGGTACCAATTTGTCTTTATTTTAAACTTCCTAGTAGAATAGAGTTTTGAAACGTGCCATGTAGTTAAACTAAATGAGTTTTAACGTATATCATCAAATATTGTCAAAAAATACTTTTAATCGATAAAAAATATTTTTAAGATTAGAATTTATTTAATTTTGTCTGTTTTGATTGGTTGTTTGGTCAATTTTCTGGTCTAGTAGAATTATATTACAAATTATTCAGTAATATTATATTATCTAAATAAAAGTTTAACAAAAAATAATTTTAAAAAATAGTGAAAGCTATGCATTTGTTAGTAAAAGAGTTTATTTTTAGACTGCCCCTAAAGGTACCCCCCTCCCTCCGGTATGAATGGGACTATATACTAGATACATTACCACTATATATATATTATATGTATAACAACAGACAAGCTTTCTATTGTAAATTGTTTTGAAGGCCTATTGCTTTGCAGCTAAAAAGGACAACATACAGTTAGCTGCTCGTAATTGGTCACGTTGCTAACGATTTTAACGTAGTTTCCATGTGAAGGTGTTTTATATAGCAGAATATACAGCTGAAAACATTCAATATACCGGGGCTACCTAATTACAAAGTAGATTTTTTATTGATGAGCTTTATATAAATATACCCCTATAATGATCACTAAATTTAATAATTCGTTAGATCTATAATAAAATACTTGTATAATCTTTATAGTTAAAAAAATCTAACCCATTAAAAACAAACTGTTCTAATTTATGTACATCTCAATAATATTTAAAAGAAAACTTTAATTGAGTAAAGTATATTTGAATTTTGTGTAGCCAAAGAAAATAATGCATATATAGGATCTAAGAGAATTTGAAATCGAATAATTATTATACTGTGTCACTCATTATATATACTGACTTCAAATACACAATATACCATTTTATTAAAAATACTCTAATTTATATACTTCGTTACAAGTTTTGATTGCTAGCATTTTTATACTAAAAATAATTTAATGAAACTATACTATATACATATGTATACAGTGAAACTAAAGTTATTATAAACATTAAAATTAATAAATACTAGTGTTTTATAACAAAAAATAATAGACACAATATTTTCATTTATAACTTTAATATAAATAATTGGACATTGCTCTCAAAAGATGCTTTTTATGAGTTCGAAACAATATTTTGAAATATATACTTACTATACATATATGACATAAAGTACACATATTAAAGTATACATATTTGAAGATAATGAATTTGTTTGTGGAAAAATAATGGTGGAACCTCAAAAATAAAATGAAGGTTTTTTGGCCGACTGAATCTTTTAATTTTATTCATAACGCAATCTTCTAGCCAGTGATTTCGACAAATTCGAATATTTTCAGAATTTGGTATACTGTAAAGAAGAGCTTTAATCCACTGTTCACGTTCATTGGGATCACTTGATAAAGGGTATACAGGAACATATAAGATGCCGACGAATTTAGAACACTTTATAATTAGATTTTCAATTTCCATCACTACATTATTTGGCACGATAACAATTTTAAGAAAGTGCTACTTTCTACTTCTTATTTAACATAACCAGCATAAGAGTATACCTAATTACCACAACACATCTTCATTAAAGTCACTATCGATATAGGGGTGACTAATCACTGAGTAACTAACTGTCTATTGTCATTTTTAGCCGCAAAGCAATAGAAAAACATTTTGCAGTAGAAAACTCGTCATTGGGCCAATCAATCATTTTACAAATGATTTGAATATTTTTCTCAAATAAATTCTATTTACTTTATATGTACTATAATTAAGTAAATTTGCTCTTTGTAAATTGTTCTATAATGCATTTTTTTATTGTAATTGTATATGATAAAAAAATAGAAATTTATTAAACTCATACATTAATACATATACTTCAAATTCAACTTACATAAAATAGTTGTATAAATGCACTACACATTCAATTCATAGACATATTATACATGTTAGCTTGCTTAATAATGTTCCAAAAAATGTACTTAAAAAACAGAAAATGTACTGTAATTACTCTATGTTCTTATCTATAACCAATAATATATATATACATTTGTTGTTTATCAGCGTTTCCTTGTACCAATTTTCACTATAATATATATATAAATATACTTATTCCTTTTATTTGGAGACCAACTACCTGCCTTTGGCTCCTTAATGGATAAATGTATCTATATTTACTACTACTTTGATATAATCAATGTACCGTTATGTTTATGTGTCCTAAATAAACAATTTATTATTTTAGTACTATTCTATTCATATGTATTTGATAACTAATTGATTAGAGGATTTAAATGACCGGAATCTAGGAGCCGTAGGCGAATAGATTCTGTAGTCATTTATATCCGATAATAAATTAGTTTATCAAATATATCCAACGCAACCATTATTAAAAATACACTTCTACATTATGGCAGACTTCAGAGATCTTTTTAGTAACGTAGTAGATGGAATGGAAGACTGGCCTACTGAAGCGGATATTGTATTACTACCAAATGGACGCAACAGCATCAACATCATCTCATACTCACGCTTTGTATCAGTTTCAGACGATATAAAATTTACAAATTCGGACCAAATTCACGAATCAAATTGTATTCCGATAGCACTGGTGAATACCTACTTTATAACGAAAGGATGTTAAAAAACAAATCATATAGTTTCAAACATTGCAGAATGGAGACGAAGGAGACCTCAATACCCTCAAAAACCGATCCGGAAAGCTAGCATTCAGGAACTGCCTTGTTGCGATGGCAGTGTATGCTGGTGCACCATCCTGCTGGAAATAGGAGGCCCGAAAAATACCTTTCGCTTCTAAAGCAGGAATAAATTCCGTTCGTAACATATAAATATAGAAATCAGCTGTCACACTGCCATCGATGAAAAATGGTCCTATCAGATGTAGAGCAGACATGACCGCCCAGATCATCAGTTTTGGCGGATGTTATCTCACTTGCTCGTAAAAATGTGGGTTAGTCTTGCTCCACATGCAAGTCTGCTTATAGCCTTTGCTTTCGGAATACACCGCACACTCAAACTTCTGTATACCAAGTCTTTCATAACCTTCATCATTGTAGTTCGCTTAATGTTTAAAAACTTCATTAATCATTACAAACGAAAATCAAGCAAAAAACACTTATCGATCCAAAGTCGTAGGGAATTCTTGGCCACTCTGTACAAGGATAATACCTAATTGTCCTCTAGTTAATTATTATCTATATTAATGCACTGGTTGACAAAAAACAATTACTAATAAATTCCCTCAGTAATTATACATCGAATACGTAGTCATTTAACAGAGTAAATCAATTATGACTTCAATTATATTGAGTTATTTCTATGGTACGAGTATATGGGTCATTCCACGAACTGTCAGCTTGCATACTTCAAAATTCAAAACACAAAAAACAAGAATGGCCATGCTAGCTGGATACATTATTAATTGTGATCATTCAACGTAAAACTTCATGGGCTTTCAGAAAATGTATAATTCTACTTTGAAAAGTATATACAGGGTGGCCAATAAGTTTGTATACAGTTGATAGAAAACTATCAATATCCAGAAATAATAATATTTATCAATAAAAAATGGTTTACTTTATAATTTTACAAATGTTATTAGCTTACAATCATTAGTATAAATGTTTAAATTGGTTTCCTTCATTTATAATACAGTCCTGAATAAGTCTAATACAGTCCGGAATAAGTCTAATGTAGTCTCGAACAGTCGTAATACTACGACATACCGGCTTGGAACACAGAACGTTATTGTCATTGATATTATTGAATGAAATAGTTATGTAGTTTCATTTCCTGAACTGTTGATGGGTTTCTGCCATAGACCTCATCTTTTACCACACCCCAAAGAAAATATCTACTGGGGTAGGCCCGGCGATCTGGGAGGTCAATCGATTGGCCCATGTCTTCCCAACCATCGTAAGAGAAACAAACGTCTCATAAAGGAATCTCTGCACAACAGTAGCATAATGGGGGCTGGCTCCTTCCTGCATGAAATACATTGTATTGAAATCTGTACGCTGACTGAGTATGTATGTGGTGTTTCTAAGCAAATCCAAGTAGTTTTGACCATTCATAGTAGTATATGCAAAATATAGGTTCTACGAGGCCCTCTGATGGGCAACCTCCCTAAACAGTAACACCTGCTTGTTTCAGTTGAGTCTCCATTGTGATATGTTTGTTGCTTATGTCCCAGTAAATACAGTTATGACGGTTTACATGGCCTGATAGACTAAATTTGGCTTCATCAGTCCATAACACATGATCGAATATTTCTTGATTTTCTCTAATTACATTTAAGAAAATTTCGTAAAATTATTGTCAACTATCATGATCATTCTCGAGTAACTCATGTAGTATGTAACCGTGGCCTATAAAGTTTCAATCCAAGATTTTACATCATTCGCTGTAATAAATTGAGAGGTATATTTAACTTCGAAGATACACGCTGTGTTGATTTTTTAGGAGACTGAACATAGACTTTAGCCAAAATATGCGTTTTTTTTCGTTTTCACAAAATATCTCAGTTCATAGAAGAAATATTAGTAAATTTCTGTCTTGCAAACTGTTTCGATTCAACTATAAACATAATAGCGCATATAGTTTGCATAAATTTATAGAATTTGTCTTTGAAAAATGTCAAAAACGATACAACACATTTAACTTACTTTTTTAAAGACTTTTGAACCAAATTCACGTTTAAAATAAATGTACAAAACAAGTAAGTACATAACTCATTTAAATATATCATAACATTGTCGGAAATGCAATAAACATAATGCAAAAAACAGCTTCTGAGTATCTATATAAAAAAAGATACGATCAATTCAATTTTAAAACTTTATTTTCAACTAAATTTAACTCAATACCGGGATATTTTACATATCCATATCCCGGGGGGCGGCCCATAATTGTGGTCCCCCTATAATTTTCAAACTTCCTGGCGGAGTAGTTTTGAAACTTAGTATATAGGTAAACGATGATGTTTTGTTACACATTGCTATTAAAAATATATATATGTATATTTTTAAATTAAATTTAAGAAGTTTTGAAAAAAGCGATCAATATTCTTTTCAGAACAAAATATTTTTTAATAGCAATGTTTAATATCACAAAAATTACAGTAAACTATCTAAACATTAATTTACTTTTATTAAGTATCCAAAAAATAAAACAATTTCATTGATTTTGAAAATTTTAGAAGAATTTTTTTACATAAATGAGATTTTGTTACCAATGTTTCGTGACCATCCTAAGGGGTGTACAGTTGTGAATATTGGCGCTAAAATAAAGCTTACTATACTCAAAT
The DNA here is from genome assembly GCA_036023295.1 of Invenusta paracnida. NCBI lineage: Eukaryota > Metazoa > Platyhelminthes > Proseriata > Coelogynoporidae > Invenusta > Invenusta paracnida. The sequence goes on from JAYRBW010010985.1 coordinate 7,524, forward strand.
TGTTCATTAACAAATGCCAGGGGGGAGGGGGACTATTCACATCTCTTCTTTCCTCCCCCCTCCTCCGGTATGGATAGGGTTAAGCAAAACCGAAAATCATTGTATGGAAAACTCTCTCTTTCATTTAAAATTTTGTAACATTAATTTTATATTTTTAAACATTTTAATTCGCTTGGAGAATATTTTAATTTGACTGAACTTATTTCAATCGATTATAATTTTGTTAGTGTTCCCATATATATAACAATTTATACGTTTATTGATGTATGTTATGAGAAAATTTATATTGATTTATTCTACTATTCGTCCGTATGATTCTAATTCCGTATATATGTGAGTCGAATTGATTTTTATCTATTGGTGAAATAAGTTTTTGTGATCTTTTGGAGTTATCAATTCTGGTGTGATGTTTTGTAATTTGCCTGATTGTTTTTTTTTATTTGGATTTGAAATCTCCATGGATGAGAATAATAAGTTGTGAGAATAGAAGTTGTCGGAGGCTGGAGTGAGTTGGTCGGGCGCCAACGGAAAATGTAATTTGAAGTGTTCTTGAGTGGCCCCCAACGATAAATGTGATTACAAGTATTCTGGAAGGATTGAACGGTACCTCCAATGATAAAAGGCGAGGACGAATATATATTTGGTGCGTATGAATTGTCCTTAAATACTAACCAAATATTGAGGTGAATTCAGTTAAAAGATTAAAGCCTGATAGCTAATGAGTAATTTGTAAATGAAAATTATAATCGAATACACGGTTCCTAATAATTATTCCGTTGTTCTCATTGTCTTATTGTTGGTTGTAAATCGTAAATACTTTAATCAAACAGATTATTATTATTATTAGATAATAGAGTTTACTGTTAGTTATAATGATCAGGTAACAAATTGATAACATTAATAATAATTAATTAATTATTTGTTAATAATTTCTTGCAGGACACTATTTTAATTTGGTTGAGAAAAGGTGTATAATAGATTTATGCTATCACGTAGATTGTACATACAACTTAATCTACTTTCATTTAATTCCATTTAAAGGACACTACACCATAAATTTTATATTATAATGCTATATATTTTGACAGCAATGCTTTTAAGTTGTTACAGTTGCATATGCAAAATTTACAGAATCCGAAGAATAATTTTCAAAAATCATACCCCTGAAAAATATAGGTATTTTAGAATATTGAAACATAAATTACAACACTTTATTAAATATTCTTCTGTGTGATACAACATTGCAATGTAATCTAAAACATTAGATCAAATAATCTTACTGCAGATCATCCATTCAATACTAATATGAAATAACACTGTATATAATCATTTATAATTATAACCAGAAATTTTATCAGGAAGCAGATGTTCACTGATATATCTGTCAACATCATTAAGGTACTTGTGAAAGCAAGAGGTATACATATATAGTAGTTCAAGCAATATTAATCACCAAGAGCTAAATCTTACTCAGATTGATAATATGTCTAGAAATAGAATTCCATTTCTTTGTAGTAAAATTCAAAGCTTCTACATTTTAAAAAGTAAATAGTACACTGATTTTTTTACTATTCTGGATTACATTTTTATATCATTCAATAATATAGATATTTTTAACATGTCCAATTTAATAAAAGCTGTCTGTGCTAACTATTACAAATGTAAACAAATTATTTGTATTAATCTCTCTCAACTAAATATAGATTGAACATTGATTGAATGGAAGGTGTTATTTTATAAAGCGAAGATTCTCAGTTTTTCCTTGTGCTTTTGATATTTATTTTTAGATATGTATATATGTACGTATAGCTCTATGGAGCAAATGTATTTCGTAGCAGAACTTCATAATGACAACTACAGTTTAAGTCTACAAAGAAAGGTTATATACAGAGTCATTGCCCTTTACACAAGCTAGAAATCACAGTGCAACTAGCTAGAGTTCCTTCTTGGTGAAGACGAGTGTGGTCGTGTCACTTCCCTCCTTCCCACCGAATCGGAAGGTCCTAGAGGCGGGAAGCCGATGACAACTCACCCAACAACCAGCATCATTCTGACAAGTAATAGGGAACTGGGCCTCCAACTCCTCGGCAGTCCAGTTACACGAGGTGATGACAAACAGGCCTCCAGGATTCACGAGTCTTGCAACACTGTCCGTATAGGCAGCACACCTCTCTGTTCTGACGTCATCGGGTGACAGGCTCACGGCATCATAGGTCCCCTTGTCTATCGCTACGTCAAAATGACGTCCAGTAGCTACCGGCTCCATTGAGAGGAGATCCCCGATCTAGTGGTTACCATGGTTTTGTGGTAAACAAATTGAAAGGATAAAAGGTTAATATGTCATAAAGAAATGGAATAGTAGTAAATCTTGTAATACAATAGTCATATTACTCAATGTGATTCTTTCAAAATAAATAAATATAATATTATTTTTTATTAATAAATTTGATGTCATTAAAAAGTCAATATAGCAAATTTTAGAAAAAAATAGTATTTTAAAATAATTTTATAGGTTTTCCCGATCAAATAGATGGGCGACAGAACAAATGCGTCGACGTCAGATCAAATAGAGACAGCTGAGATCTGAATTTTAAAATCACGTATTTCGTCAAACCAAATGTTGACGTATCAAATATATCAAATGCGTACAAGCAACATTAAATGTTCACACAATTATTATATAGAGCGTCTAGAGATTATAATGTTAGCAAAGAGTTGATATATATATGTATTGTGGCATCTTAAATTAAAGCCTTTTGTGTATGTATATAAATACATACAAAATTAAAAACAATTAACCATAATCCAAACTATATATAAAGTTGCCTTTATATTTCTGAGGTGTAGGTATATTATACTTAATAAGCTTACTACGGCCCTTTTCAACTATTACCAGAAAATGGATACAACAGATACCTGCAATCATTGAACTGTAGGCCAACTGAAATTATAGTTCAATGCTTGCAATATACTTAAGTTTGCTCTGTTACCCCAAATCTTCGCCCTTAGATATTAACTTGTCTATAATTTTTGTAATACTTATTCAGTGGGTGAGTTTATGTTTGATTTTGAGCGAAAAGTTTTAGTTTTATCTTAGTATTAGTCTTAAGAAAGAGTCATTAAAACTTTCTTAAAACGATTTAAAACTTTCTTAGGACGGTCTTAAAACTTTCGGTAGATGATAACAAAAAAGATTTGTGTTGTTTAATAAGTGTTAGAAGCGCATACTAGAAACACATTCAATTATTTCAAGATTAAAAACTTCTAGTGTTTTCACTGCCTTTTTATTAATTTCTAAATCACTTTTTACAAAATGGCAAAACGATATAACTGGACAACTAATAATTCAGTTAATTTACTCAAATATCCTTTAAACAAAACATATACCTATATCGAACATCAAAAGTAAAACATTGCTACAAATTTTTATGAATATTCTAAAAGTTTAAAAACCTAACAAAATAAACTTGATTTGTTCTAATCTACTGCTGCTTAGTTTTATTTTAGACATAAACAATACAAAAACGTAGCATCAAAACAATTTATTAGTATTAAGAAAGTTTTAAAAACCAAGAATGAAAAATTTTAGAAAAGTTTTAGAAAAACGAGTTTATTGTTGGTCACTAAGATAAAACTAAAACTTTTCGCTTAAAACCAAACATAAACTCACCCATTGTATCTTCTGTTTATTAGCCTCCCTTTTTAGTATATTATACTTATAGCTGTTTATTTTTGTATATAGTATACTATCTTAGTGCCATTCAAGTATAATTCTCTATATAAATATTTGTATAATATGGTGTATATTTATTTGTTTCTTAGTATGCCATAAATCAATATTAATTAATAAATATTTCAATAATATTAAAAATAATAATAAATAATTTAAATCAATATTCTTTCTTAACTTAATGAAAAAATTATAGTCTATATACAGGATTGCCTTTAAATAATATTTGGAAAGTACATATATTAAACATTTAGTTTTATTTCCATCTGAGACTGAAATGACATTAGCATAAACTAGATCTAATAATTTTAGTAAGCCATTGTATAATTTAATAGAAACTTTAAGAAATGGACAATTAGCATATGCAAAATATTTAAGCTTACATTTGAAACGCAATGGATATCTAACTTCTAATACCAAATTTTCTTCGAAAAAATTCCAAAAATTAAATATTTATCAGAAAGGTCATCACGATTGTAAACAAAAAATAGTGATTATAAACAAATTTGTAGAATCAAAAGTTATTGAAATATTTAGCTAATATTTATAATTTATGATATATATAACTAATATAGATAATTAAATAACTAGTATATAAATAATCTATATATTAAAATTTTCATCATAGTGAAATCAAATTAAATATAGGATACTTTGGTAAGTAATTTCAAATAGGTAGATATAGAATATTGTTGAATCGGTTTTCATTAATTTTATATAATTGTGTATATAAGTCAATTGTAATGCGTTATTTCAACTGTGTTGTGATTAGTTCATACAATGGAAAATACAAATATTGTTGACTGCAAGTTTGCAATACATGCTTAATATACTATATTAATGCATTTATATTGTTCAAATCTCAGGCGCGGATCCAGAAGTTTTACGAGGGGGGTGCACACGAAGGGCGTACCTATTATAAGTCACGTTTTTTGCGATGGGGGCATGTAAAGAATAAAAACCTTCTAAAAATGAAATTGATATGTATTATTTACTATTATAGATTATACATAAATCATACGTTATTAATAATGATGATAATAAAAATTAATAAACGATTATTAAAATTGTATACATCATATTATATAATGTATAAACAATGTAAGAGATATGAACAACCGTATAGCTATGTAATTATGAAATGTAATTGACAAATGAAATTATATAACAAAAAATCTATAACATATTCAATTTTCCTGATATTATTATTACAATAAAACGATATACATAAAATTAATGGAATAATTGATATTATAAAGAAAGTCAATTTATTAAAAGCTCTTACAGTTTTGATTGTGTATGCAAAATTGATAAGATTTTGAAACATTAGTCGAAACATATTCGAATAATTCAGTCATCAAGAATGTTCAGTAGTTCTATAAACGCCGAGGATGACTCTTTGCGCAGTTTGTAATATTAGTTTATCTAAATCAGTAGGTATTGTGCGATGAATGGCGATCAGAGCTAGAGCAGAGACACGTTCTTGACTTATTGTTGATCGAATATATGGTTTGAAAAGTCGTAGCCGGGAAAACGAACGCTGACACTCTACGCTATAGTTACCGGGATCGTCACTATACAAAACAGATAAGATGGTGAATGTTGGGATACGTTTTCTGCGGACACATCCTTAACGTCGTCAACATCCTTTTTTCTTGGTCTGAAAGCCAAGTTCTAGAAATAAATCTACATCAGAGATATAAGTGAGGGGCGCTAAAGTAGCTCTCATATCAGAGGCAGTGAGGGGCGATGAAGTAGTTTTTTTTATTATACGTGCGTATGTGTGTTCATTAATTTTCGCACACCTATTCAGCTGGAGTCGGTAAGTATGTAGGTTGTGTTGAGTCAGTGTTTTGGTATGCATATATTGCCTATGACTATTGCCTATAGGGTGTAACCACGATTCTATAGATACACCCGTTAACGAGTATGTTGGAAGAGAGACATTAACCCTATCTTACACGGGGGGAAGGGGGGCCGATTCGGCCCGCGGTGTTTTATTTCTTATGGAATTTTTAAAATGTAAAACCCACAGACCTGATGTTCTC
>JAYRBW010010996.1:0-13300 GCA_036023295.1 Invenusta paracnida
ATTTATGGCGTTCTTCGCTTCTTCATCTGCAGCTTCATTTCCTGGGATATCTACGTGGCTGGGAACCCATTGTATAACGATGTCATTTGGATATCTGTCGAGTCTTTGACGTATGTCATCAATGTCTTTGTCTTGTCTATGAGGCATGGTTGTAAGGGCCTTAATGACCGCTTGGCTGTCTGAGCATATCAAACAAGTGGGGTCATTGTTCTCGTTTAACCAATCAATGGCTAGGTTAAGAGCTGTAGCTTCAGTTTCGAACGAGCACGTAAATTTTCTGTCTTTTCCTTTCTTTCTAGCAATGATGTTCATGTTCAGCGGATCTCCTTTGGTAATGATCGCTGCTGCGCCACCCTGCCCTTTCCCTTCTTCTACTGAGCCATCTGTGTATATGATAATTTCCTTTGCATGCATCTTGATGGTATTTATAGCATCGTCTCGTAGCTTGTTCTTGTCTTCATCACTCTTCTTGGTACCTCCGATCAGTTGTGTACTACCTCTCCATTTTCTCTCAACATTCCATGTCCACGGCGGCGATTTGGTGACTGTAAGCTGTTGGAACATCTTGCTGTTGATCGGTATGTCTTTCTTCTTGATAAGCTTGAGAGCTTTTTCTCGGAGACTACTTCTGATCTTGCTACGGTGTTGGACTTGTTTAGCGCAAATTGCCTTTCTTGGGTTATTGTCAGGTAGAAAGAGGCTCTTGACGTAACCTTTCACGGTGTTTCTTTTCACCTTGATTTTAAATTTCGGGATGCCTGTTTCAATATTGACGGCTTCGATCGGTGTTGACTTAAGGTGGCCACTCATGATTCTTAGAGGTATGTTCTGCGTTCTATTAAGAAGTTTAATGTTGGTGTCTGAGATCCATGGTTGCCAACATGGATGTTGCCAACACTATTGTTGTTGTTGTTGATATGATGCGTCACACAAGCCGAAGCTTACGGAGGTACGCTTCCATCCCCTTCGGGTTATCGGCTAGAATGGTTAGAGGTGGAGTACAGGGTCGAAGCAATCAAGTTTGGATTGGAATCTGGTTGGGCATATCTGGAGCCAATGTTGGAGGTCTTCAGTTACCATTGTACAGTGTGGACATGTATGGTCTTCGCTTGTGATGATATTTCTGTAGCCATAGCTAGGATATATGTTGGAGTGTTCGCTCCTGAGTTGGGCCAACATCACTGTTGTCTTTCTGTTGGACGCTGTCTTCGCTTTTTGGTTTGGTTATGTTTCTAGGAGTCTACTATGTTTGGTCGGAGGTAACTCTTGACGTATTATAGGTGATGGTGTTATCAGCGGGTCCTTCTTCTGACACCGCTGGCTTATCATCGTGGTCAACCATTTGATTGCCAAGTAGTCCACAGTCACCTGGTATACCCACTGAAGGATGATGTCACAGTCTATGTTGTCTAGAACTTCACGGAGTTGGTTCTATGGTTCTTTCGGTTCATCTGGTTTGGGGTTTTTGTGAGATTGTAGGTTGTATTTACTATCAGGACATATGTGAATAGTGGACTCGATTTGCGTTTGGTTTGTTATCCAGTATAGTAGTATTATACAGTACTATACTATACTATACTATGCTATACTATACTATATTATACTATACTATACTATGCTATACTATACTATACTATGCTATACTATGCTATACTATACTATGCTATACTATACTATACTATATTATACTATACTATACTATAGCTGCAGCTCACACTGCTGTTAGAATTTGGTGTCGCCAATGTAAAAAGAATAAGACTGATCAACGCTGCATATTATGTACACAGGCATTATGCAAAAATGGCGCTTCCTTCAAATGCTTAGCTTGCAAAACACTTTTTGAAATTGTGAATTATTCAGAACTAACTGTTTCCCATGCGCGTGTTGTAAACATTTTAGTATAATTACTATTTTTTTGTATATAACGAAATCCAAACTATTCAATATGGTCATATTTGCATTCTTCATGAAAAAAAAGTGCATAATTCAAGTATTAGCGCTATTAGTCATTTCGACGCTTTTGGGCATGTGTGTGATGTTAAAATTATTTGCGTCAAAAATTTGTGTTATCGTATTTCTGTTAAACAATCTTCTTAATTTATAAATCAGCATTTAAAGTTAGTAAAACTCACAGAATTTTTATGTCCTGTGTAAATTATTAAACGAATTAGAGATATAGATTAAAAACACCATGGCCATGGGTTGAATCGACTCATATTGGCACTTGAGGGTTAATATATCCAAATTATATCTAACACTACTAGACTACTTACGAGTAGTCTAATACAATAAATACGTATTTCATTATATATTTACTAAATTTCCGTGTTAATTCCGTTAATTTCCCACTTAACTCCTTGCATCAAGCTGCTAGGAAAGGGCAGTCCGATGCATGTTATGTGAGCTGTAATTGGATAAATTAAGATAAACATAGATTGTATCAAATTGTTTCTATTCATATATCTATATGTACATTACAACTCGTAGCTTATTTATGTAAGTTGCATGTTATAAAATATATCAATCGAAATCTTTCACATGATAAAAAATATGCAAATTGACTGCTTAAGGCAGGTTTCTATTACAAGTGATTGTTGGTAGCTCAACTCAGCGCATAATTTCTCATTGTGAACGATCTTGCACGACTAAACGGCCAATGCACACAGGACATCATCACTGTGTCAATTTTGACGTTCATGCTTCAAAGCAGTTATTACTAGTTGATAATAATAATGACAGTTGAGACTGGCAGTGACAGTTCAGAATACAATAGTTTGGCAGCTACAAAGGCATCAATGCTCTCTCCGAGCGACCAACCTTTACGATCAAAGTTTTCGATCTCTTTCGCAAACTTAATTAAGGTTAAATTATTACATTTGTTTTCATATATTTACGTAGATTAGTTGTCAACAAAGAACTCAAATTCTGATCATTTTAGTTTTATATGATAATAATATTGTGACATGCATGAGGTAATTGCTTAGTTTTAATAATTTATATTTTTATGTTGATAACTTGTTGTAGATTACATCGACAGGAAATCTAATTAAATAAAAACTGCGACATTTCTTATTTGGTTTTATTTTTATCTAGATAATATGCAATAACATTTAAAACCTTTGTATGTTTGTAGATATTCATGCGTAATGCTATGTCTAATTTATATTAATAATCACATATTTTATATAATTCAGTCAACTTTTGCGAAGGTTGTTCACTTTGTATACATATAAATCTCTCATTGTTACGGACATTTTTTCGATAATTATTTTTATAGTTCTTCTAATGTAAATATTGTTTGTTATATCTATGTTGACAGCTCATTCAACGTTTATATACTTCAAGTTTATCGGATAATTACATAGTTTATGCGTTTATATTGTTTTTTATTCTATTTTGGTATGTACGCAATTAACCGTTTATAGTTAGTAATGTACAATTACAGTTTGTATAAAATAATTCAAATATTTACTTATAATCCCTGAAAATGAAAAATGTTTATGTATGAGAGGCAATACATTATCTCTAGGCAGAACATCATTGTAAGGTTTAATACATAATGTACTGAGATAATCGTTTTTGTAACTTAAAACAATGAAGTTATACATTAACTTATAATAAATAAGATAACATAAAGTAACATTTCAGTTTTGTGTATGAACGAAAATGTTATCAAGTGAAGCTTTATCGTAGAAAGTAACTTATACTCTAAAATTGGGGCACAATTTATTTGGTTTTTGTGAAAAGTGGTTTGATTTTATTATCATTCTGAATATGGTTTAGTTTGTATTTTTTTGAATTTACACACTGACAATTCACACTTTTTTCTACATACATTAAATATTCGCCACTTATATATTAAATAGTTTCTTAATCTTTTAATACAAATCGCTCATCTTTTTTCATAGAACTCCTGTTTAAACAAAAATATTTTAATACTGTTGCTCATACAAAATTGCAGATACCCTTCATTTGTATTCTAATTATTTGTATTTTATATCTTTTCTTTTTGTATGTTCGTTCATATTGTACATATATGGATATGTTATGTTTAATATAAATTCTAACGCATTTATAAGCTACATTTTGTTATATTTCGGTTCTACTATTTGTTGTTAATATAAATAAACAATGTGTAAAGCTTTTTCATTTTGAAAACAGTGCTTAATATGCTTCAATGCAACACGTTAAACAATAATGAGTTTAACATCACTAAAAAGTTAAAGAAATTATATAGAATATATATTTTATATCGAAAACTGAAAAAAAGAATGAGCTGATTTTGTTACATTAACATTAATGGTAAATGTTTAAAATGGGTAATATTTTTTACAATCATCGTTAACTATCGCTACAAAATAAATATTGTGTAATTATGTTAATATAAATTATTCCGATAATATGGTAATAATTAATGATATTTATAATAATATTAATGTTGGAACAATAATGTTATTCCAATATTAATACCAAAATGTTTAAATTGTAATTATTGCCGCTTTTTGTAATCTAATAATCACAATTCGTTAGAATATGGCGAGTGCAAACGTATTTTAGGTACCTAATAAGAATATTAAGATTAATAAAATAAAGACGTAGTTTATGTAAAATGTCTTTATACAGATATACATAGGTAAAATTAAGAGTATATTATACAAAAACAGCCTAACAAATGCCTGATATACACATTTATAATGAAATATAAATCTGTCTATATAAAAATGTAATAAATCTAACCAATTTGGCAGTTAAAATTACTGTATGACTTAGATACAATATAATCTGTTCGAGTACATTTAGGTATATATCAGTTATAAATTAATATTAACAATACATCAAAATAATTCGCATCTAACCTGTAATTTAATAAACAGACTAAATGTTATTTATGCATTATCACACACACAAATAAATAATACTAACATTACCCAGATAGAAATATGCAAAATACACACACAGGTTTTATATATGAAAATAATGAATACAATGTTGATAAAATATAGGAATTATTAAACTAAATCCATTGAAGACAACGTAGCTGTAGCGCCTTTAAAACAAGTAGGATGAAAAGTTCTTTTTGAATAATAATTTAATATATAGCGTGACTAAGAAAATAATGCACATTATTAAGAGCCTTTCATATAATACACACATTTTCCAAAAGCACATTTATGCGCTGTTTTATTACATAATATTAACTACAATTAATAAAATAATAATATTACTGTACTGTAAAGAGAATCATATTAAAATAGGTTTTAAGAAAACTTTAATTAAATAAGGACTTTCGTATAAAAGTAATTTAAAATGAAAATACGCTTTAAGCGTAACACAATAGTAATCTTTATTCTCACATATAAACATGTAGGTACTACAAGTGAAATTGAATGTGTTTTTATTCATGTTATATTATGTATATAGAATTATTATTAAAAGTTATTCGGAAAATATATATATGTATAGTCACACAATACAGGAGGTATTTTTAAAATAACAATGTAATATAAACTAAAATTTAGTTTAAAATGTAAAAACTCTCAAAATTAAACTATATTAGTCGAATATTAAATATTTATCAAATAACTATATTGGTCAAACACATTTAGACTTTACGGGTGTAGATAAATGTTATTGGGAATCATTATGATAATTGGTATCGCTTATTTGCGCTAGAATCCCATTCCAGTATGCCCCTTAATTACTATTAATTGTATACTATAGACTCCAACTTTACTATTTCTAGTACTTTAGTATTACAATACTTTCATTAATAATATACAAACACATACATGTATATGTATAACAATGTATATAACATTGCAAAAGGTCGAATCACAGTCTACTAGGATGGTTAGACAATCAGATATCATTTGGATATTGCCGTTATTATGTGATATAGGGTATGTTCGTTCTAGAGAAGGAAAGACAAAAATACAGTCTATTTCTATGGGTTTATACAATCTGAAGAGGATGACATTAGAGTTAGTTAAATTGAGACAGCTAGTGTTCAGATATTCAAGAGTGAAAGTTGGAATATAATGAAGAAAAGGGGAGTAATTTCTTCCTCAAACTCAAATGACACCACCCAGACAAAGTTGAGTATTGGTAGACTGGGTTCGGTCGTTTCTAGGAGGGCTAATGTTAGGTATGGATATGAGAGGGTTATCAATATTTTAGTGTAACCAGGTTTCCGTGACGGCGTAAAGACGTTGATTTTAAAATGAGTTATAGAGAAACAAATGCCGTCAATTTGCTTATAGTGCAGACATGACTTTGGCACAAAAATATCTGAAAAAATAGTAGGAGAAGCAATAATAACTCTTTTACGATGTTGCATAATCATGTATAAAATATAGTATAATACGAACAGAATATTGGAGAAACGTGGAAAGTTCGTCTGTTGCTTTAATATTCAATACTAGTCATAAAATAATTGTATTGAATATAGATTATATATTAAATATATTAACCTATAAATAGTTTAGATACTATATTTTTAGAATTGCTTCCAAATTGTAATCATTTTGTAAAAAAATACAGTTTTTTGTCTACTAAATGTTATAATAATTATAATACGCCCAGAATACAGAGATTAAATATAATCATTGACATATACATATATGTTAATTTACATATGTTAAGGAAAGCATGCAATATTCAACAAACTTATGTGGAATGTTTGTCAACTTTGTGCACCAATCATGCAATCTTGACCACTTGTCTGTACTTTAGTTAAACTGTAAAACAATATGATTAATAAACAGATTAATATTTAGTAGTGCTTATTGAAAATAAAGTTTTTAATAAATGACTATGTTCAACTAAAATTTTAAAATACATAATAAGGTTTGATAATCATTATTTAATCATGTGTATGCTTGCTTGTATTCGGTTTAAAGATTATTTAATTATAAAATATTCTCAGCCAGAATGATATGTGGGTAATTATTGTAAATTATACAGAATAGATATACACAAACATTTAATTTAATTAAATAGGTTTTCTCTGAAATGTTTATTATTTAAGCCTTAATTCCAATTGCATTATTACTGAATATGTGTTTGTGTAATTATTCACACCACTAATGGGATTTAATATCAACAAATAAAGTAAATTTACTGCTTACAAATAAAGTTTACGATCTCATACCTGGTCTTCTAAGGATTGTCCAATTGCCTGGCTGAGCTAGAGCATTGACTGAAGCAGTGCTTTCTTCAATTTAGTAAAATTGTTCTATATATTTATTTAAATATATCTACGTATATTTTTCAGGCAAGTAAAACTCAAATTTAGTTTTAGTTTTATATGGGTATTATTTGTGACATTCATATGAGCTAATTGATAATTTTTAATAATTAATATTCTTATATTGAGTACTTATCACGCCTTTATTATTTCCAGGAGGCAGTAAAGTGGCGGATCGTATTATACCGCTGCAGAACAGGTTATCAATAGCCTTCGTCTTCAACGCTTGCAGCTTTTTGAGTGTATTCAGTTAATCAACCAGCCTGTGTGTGTTTGTACACGCCTCACTGATGCACAATGGACATCACTGAAGAGGAAACAACCCAAGTGGATATACATGTCTTACCTTCACCCCTCGTCCTTTCACTTTCGATATTCTGTATCAGAATTCACCAAACGATTGTTTTGTGGTGCATTGTCTTATACTTTGCAAAACTTTTACTAATTTGAATCAATTTACCGACTCATGTATTCTTTATTTACTTTGTTTCCCAACCCCAGAAAGTTGTTTTCAGTGTTCCACGTCTTTACTCACTCTAATTGTTGAAATTGAAAACCAATTTTCCTACTAAATTATCCATTGCTTTCTCAAATAAACTTCTCACATGGAAGACACGACTGATTCAACAATTGGGACGAAAGAAAACTTCAAAGTTTCTAATATCCTGGTACACGTTACACTTACAAACTTAAGTTTCTGTTTGTTTTTCCCTTAAATATTTACAAAAATTAGGAACTTATTTTAGATTAAATGTATTTTACAAATCTTTAATGAAATGTATTGCATAACAATTCAATTTCCCAATAAATTAAATTAAAGAATGAGCATAAAATAATCCTTAATGTGATTAAATAATATGTGTATAGTAATTCTTTGAACATTTCTTATTGTACAAGCAAGAAAACCAACAAACATGTTGTAACTTGAATTCGGCTTATAAAGTAACAAAATATTAAAGTATTAGTGACATGTAATGGACATAGTTATGTGTCTAAGGGAGCCAACAGCTTTGGTTGTTTATGTTATAGATAGTTTGATGGAACGTTAGAAGAAAAACAAGAACGTCTTTTTTGGGTTTTTCTTATTTGTGCAATACATGCCATATTAATAATAATCACTTATGAATACTATATACAGATAAAGACTAACATAAGATGGAGGTCACTTAAGTTTTCATTTAAATTAAAATACTGAAACGCACAACAGTAGTAGTGTATGCAGATCTCTAGTAAACACCATTTGCCTCTCCCCCCTCTCCTAGCCTATCAAATCCGTTTGAAGTTTCAGCCAATGAGATGGGTGTATACGTATATAAGGGAAGCGTGCGTTCGTTTTCGTTCATTGCATTTTTGTAACCAAGTTGGACCACACAGCTGCTCGCTCAATCAACATGATCAACCTGACTGTGGGCGAGACAGGATCGGCGCTACTAATTAAAATTCCGATATTCTTAAGCACCGAAGGATATAGAAAATATTGACTTCCCTTAGTCAATCACGAGTCAAACCCAAGTCAACCAAGAGACCACTTACGTGTAAATATTGGATGGATCGAACATCAAGCGCAGATACAATTCGCATAATTTCTCACTGATATGGATTGTGCCATCTTCAAGATACTATCAGATCTCCACAAGACTACACCTCTACTGCAACCTACATGCTCTCCTAAATGGGACATATATTGGGCCAAGATGTCAAGCAACGTGCGCGGCTTCGATTGGCCCGTCATTAACCCGATAAAGGTAAAGGAGATGCAACGGCATCTATGAAGGACAACAAGATAACACTAACAACGTGGCTAGCCTCAACCTACGTGTGGTGCAGATAAAATATGTGTCAATGGATGTACCACATTCCTACGATAGCTATTTAATGCATGATACCTCTCCTACATCGGGGGACGCAACAGTTTCGATTGCGACTCCTACTATGCTGAAGAAGAAAAATACGGTCCCTGCTACACCGAAAAAAACCTACTCTAAAACGCTTGGATGCCATGACGGGTCTCGACTCTCATGCTATAGAGTGCGAATGAGATCTAACGCATTAAATCATTATGCTAATCTCGTCTTCTCAAACAATAACTATCCTCTTACTCCTTCTCCATATTCTACAGTCTATCTAAATATAGATCCCATACGTACTACATGCCTACCTAATATTAGTTATTCAGATAATTGATCCATGTTAGCCACTTCTTATAAATGTTGTTGTACTTATTTATATGTTTTAATCATAAATTATACTTTTTGTATATCTCTATATTTATCTTGACTTCCTTTTTTAGCCTAAATATACGATATATTAATTTTAAAGTCACGTAGCTGTCTATAATAGTAACATGAAAACACATACTATTATATATTTGCTATACGTACAAGCTTGGAAGACCGTCTATTTCTAAAGTGGGTAAAAAGATTGGTGTTCTGCTTTAAGCAGACATGCATGCTAGCCGGTGTATTTGTTAGTCTGATGTTAGTCGTCGATACCAAGCTAAGCGTTATTGCAATAGTCTGATATTGATTTTGTGACACCTTATCACACGTGTATCGGTTGAAGGTTGTTAATATTGCTCACTGTGTAGAAGGTGCTCATCATAAGAGGTCTGCTGGAAGAATACTTTTTTTAATTTGGTGCATTTGGAATAATGGCTGACGAAAAGGTGAGTTTTTTACAGTTACATTTGTTTAACTTCCTTCTTTTATTTTCATGTAACAAACTATTTTTTGATAGCGTCGATCAACGTTAACTGTAGTTTTAATACAAAATAAAGGTTTATTTGTTAAAATATTTTATATTATTCTATTTACAACTACTACTACTAATAATTAACGTTAGCTGCTTCTTGTTTTTCGGTGATATTAATCATAAATTTTCGAAGAAAAACTGAATTTACAGTATTTTGTAAGAATTCCGTGATTCTTTAGGAATAATTTCTTAATTATATGTAATACTTTTGTATATATCATCTAAATAAAATGAAATACGTGTTTTATATTTCATTAAATCAATTTCGGATGTTTCCAATTAATAATTGTGAATGTGTCATCTAAAACTACTAAAATGCATAGATTGTTGCAAATTATTGGATCAGTACTGAAATGCACACGAATTAAACCTTTTCAATTATTTTTTTAACTTGGTTTTCTTTTTATGCTAATTTTATTTTGTGTATATTGCAATTGATATGTCTTATTTATAAATTTATAAATTAACAAAAATTATTATTATATAACACTTTTTTGCACTTTAGGTATTTTAAAAATCATTGCAAAAATATACATATTCTAAAGAAATAAAAAAATGGTTTTAAAAGTTGCGGAACTTAATAATAAGAAGAGTCCATGAACCTATAATGTCGCTTGGTCCTATATTTCATAAACGCAAGTAAAAATAAAGGAGGGGGCCAAATCGCCCCCCCCTCCCACTGGGTAGCAAGGGGTTAATCGAGATAATATAGAACAAGCGACAAATTCGTAAAGATCAGAAAAAGTTGGCAGTAGTTTTTAAATTAAGGGATCGGAGTTTATATAAAAAAAGTGCTGTAAGTAACATGTATTCCATCAAAAACTATTCGAGGGAACGAACTACAATTGCTACCAAAACATTTGCCGGTTTTATAAAGCTTTTAGCACAGAGTGAGAGTTCTTGTCGCTCGCTCTAAATTCTTTGGTTGGCATCGATCAGTAATTATGTTAACATAGGCTCAGTAATTCATCATTTTTTCAATTTTGCACTATTTTCAATAAAGTTACAAAGTTTGTGTGGTTCTCCATTTAAAGTTTAACGCCGTTTTTATTAAGTTATACCGTTTAGTAAATGTGAAACACTAATTCCGTGTAAATTAACGCCGTTTGATTTTAGCATACTTGACTACACAATGTTTTCAAAAGTTGTCAATTTACCCAAACTTTGAGTAAGTCAAGTATTACATCGATTTGGTGTATACTAAACATTCCCTTCGTGTTCATTAATGCAATTGTTTCGTCAGTATAGCAGAAATTTAACACCGATACTTGTGATACATCGACTTTTACAATGAACTCTCTCTATGACGCTATTGCAATGGTAGATCAGAAAAGAGAAAATACATGTATTGGTGGATTCATGGAGGATGTGCCTCTCGGGTGGACTGAGGTGGATTACAACTCCTCTCCCTTGGGAGATTTTGACAAAATATGTTTTTATGTTATTACTTTATGAATTAAAAGAAGAGGAGAAAATAATTGTGTAGGTTAGTACACTGTTTTCCCAATTAAATTTAGACACGGGACAGATCAAATGTAGACAGCTGAGAATATAAAACGGATGATGAAAACGTGTTTTTCGTCGGATCAAATGCGGCAAGTGTCGTATCAAATGTAGAGGGCAGAATATTTAAATTTGAAAATATGAATTTTGTCGGATCAAAATATGTAGAAAAGAGCACATCAAATGCGGCAATGACACATCAAATATGGATGCGATATTTTTATTGTGAATACAAATAATTCAGCATATTAAAAGTATGTATAAGTGGTTGTTAGTAAAGTAATTTAGTATTAGTAATAAAGCAAATACATTATAAAAGAAAAGTAAAAAAAATAGTCTTGTTAACAATAAATTTAGTTTAAAATATAACTTTTTTCTAACTATATCTTTCTAATGCATCTTTCGCCTAAACAAACTTAAATATAGTTTATTTTGTATCAAATTCAAAAATTTGAATCGCCGGCAAACAATTGAATGCCAAGAGAGAGAGCGTACCATTTTGATATAGTGTTTGCCTTCCAAGATTATAATAAAATTAATTGATCGATTGTTAAATGTTAGTCATTTTAACCGATATTGTAAATATCCATCTGAATATTAGGTGAATCTTGTACATCTCTAATTTCAGGAACACGATCCATTCGCCTTTTATCCCAAAAGTTGGACTCAGCTTCCGGACGACATCTGCGTTGAGATCTGCAAAAAGTCGTGACTTCATGATGCTATCAATTTCCAGTTTGCTCTCGATTGTCAACTCCCAGTTTTTGACATGTCTCTGAACAACAACAGCTTCACAATCGAAGACGACGCTGCCACGTTGCGGAAAAGAGCAGAGTTCGGAGAATTGAATTAAAGGAAACTCACTATCCTTTCTCAGGTGTCAGTCTTGTTAAATCTATTCTGCAATTCTCGTTTATAACATGTCTTTTGATACAACAGCAACCGATTTTGGATTTTGAAGTAATCCGCTTACTCATTTCCCTTAATTCATTACAAATGTCGGAATCTTTTGTTTTTATAAAATCGATAGGTGTCCACTCAGCAACTAAACCCCCAGCTATTAGATAGAGATGATTATAGTCATAGCAACTTGAATACCAATCACAATTGTGTTTCCAAATACCTGCAAAGTATTGATGTTATCTGGGGATTACAACATCGCTGTGCATTTGATGAGCTTGAACAATGGGTAACACCTATTTTGATGGACTTTTTTGTATTTGATTTCGAAACTTTCGCAACTTAAAACAGTAGTTCTCATCTTTCCAAAGCATTATGAATTTGAAAGTTTGAATGAGTTATATTTTTATTTCACTAATGTAACATATCACAAAGTGACTTCTAACATTTTTCCATTTATCGTCCGATCACGTAGTTGCTTACACAAATTAACTTCCCATGTTTTAGCGAATATTCAATATTCTGATATTATTGATGACGTAGGTTTTCAGCTGCTGCAAGCTTTTGGACGTGTTAACGTTTCTAGTGAAAAAAAAAATTAACAATAGAAATGTAATTTATTTGATATATCCCAGTTGAGATATAGAATATATAGATAATATTCGCACAGTTTGTTTGGACTACAACGATGCGATTGAATGAAGAAAAGTCGAAATTGCATCAGCTTTCATTGAGGAGTTTACAATGTTGTTTAATCGGGACACCCCAAAAAGAAATCCCTCGAAACTGATCCCATTTGAAAAGTTCAACAAGTTAAAGACTATAGTCACAGTGGCCACCGTGTATACACTGTCTGAGAACGCAACAACAGACGCCTGGATTCTGTGAAACAAGTTTACT
>JAYRBW010011007.1:0-34670 GCA_036023295.1 Invenusta paracnida
GGTTGATTACACTCATCAAAGAAGACATTCCTTACTCTGTAGAAGTCAACTCTAAGTACAGAGAGGGTTCATCGATCAAACTGCTTACCATCAACATAAAAGTACGACATGACCACAAGTTTTCTATTGTCAACTTCTAATGTCCACCAATCCGCAATACAATCAATGAAAACCGCCAGCACGGATTCAATGCCAACATTCTATCGCCCCATCAGGACGAGAATCACATCATCACGAGGGATCTCAACGCTCACTCAGTTCTTTGGGATTGCATCCAACCATCGGATGACATGGGGGAGATTCTGGAACAGTGACTAATAACCTCCAACATGGCGTACGTCAACACCGGATCCCCGACCCATATCATCTGGGGCACTGGACTAGGTAGCACCCCGGATGTCACCCTCGTCCCGAACTCGTGGCTTAATAAATGCCAATGGCAAGTCATCGACAGCCTGGGATCAAAGCACCTTCCTATCATCACTACGGTGGAAGTTACCATGTCGACAAACCGCCGATCACCGAAATGGGGAGCGTCGAGATAGCACGAATTTACAGCTGATATCGAGGACGACATCAGTAACCTCCAAAACTATCTAACGAACCTCAAGAATCTGGTTGACATAATCATTAAGAATGCGGAAAAGCATATATGTAGGTATTTCCCATCAGAGTAAAGCCGATAAATCTTTGATGAGTCCGAAATCAGAAATGCGATTAAGACCCGCAACCAACTTCGCCTGCAAGTTGGTAACCACAGGGAGCAACTGAATTGCAGCATGTCGATACGTACAAGACCTCACCCGTACAGTCAAGGAGAAGCAATGGATTGACTTCCTCGATAATACCATACACAGCGCGGATTCCAGCAAAGTCTGGAAAGTGGTCAAGTCACTGAGTGGCTCGCCTGGATCGACTAACTCCAACTAAACTCTTCCTGTCAACGGTAAAGAAATCCAAGGTGGTGGGACGAAAGCGGATGCATTCATGCAGCACTATGCTGGAGTCAGCAGATTAACTCTGAGCAAAGAAAATAGGAACCGCAACCGCGAGGCCAAAAAGATCCTTAAGGTACCTGACGTTTTGCTCACCAGGAGTGTTGCTCTCCTCTTACTAGGCGAGAATTAGATGCCGTCATCGAGCAAATGAACCCTAGATCAGCCCCGGGAGCGGACGACATATCTCCCCGGTTCATCAAAGCCTTGGGCGACAAAGACTTAGAGACTGCTTCCTAAACATCTGCAATGAGTCCTGGAGAACAGGAAGATGCTCACAGGACTGGAGAAACATTACAATTATCTCACTTTTGAAAGCCTCGAAACCCGCTAGTGCATTATCATCGTACACACCAGTTAGCCTCACTTCGTGCTTAGCGAAAACGATGGAATGGATGGTATACAACCGCCTGTATTACATAATAGAAGACAGAATGATCCTTTGTGACGACCAAGCAGGCTTCAGGAAGCTTAGATCCTGTGAATATCAAGCCCTCAGACTTGCACAAGAAGAAACCGGCCAAAAGAAACGTCCTGGTGCTTATAGACTACTCCAAGGCGTATGACACCGTATGGAAAGAATAGCTCCTTGGGCACATATTGGAGGCAGGCATACCGACCCTGTTTGTGAGGTGGTGTGCTGGATTTCTCCAGAACAGACAGGCCAAGGTCCGCTTAAATTGCTTTAATAGCAAGATATGGAAGCTCAGACAAGGCCTGCCGCAGGGTGCCGTTTTATCCCCACTGCTTTTCACCATCTTCATCAATCCGGTCAGACAAGTCATCCCCAGAAGCATTTCAGTGAGCATGTATGCTGACGACATAGCTCTGTGGAGCAAGCATAGGACCAAAGAAACAGCCGCTGAGTCCGTTCAGATAGGGGTCAATGCGATCAGCAAATAAAGCATCGAGAGCAAGCTGAGCCTTAAGCCGAACAAATGTGAAGTGAGCGTCTTCTCTACTGACACACATGAAGCCAGCTGGAGACCACCATCATGCTCGAAGGAAGACAATTGCACTTCAACGTCAACCCGGAATTCCTTGGAATCACCTTTGACCGGAACCTTATTTTTAAGCCATAAGCCCAGAAGGCAGCAGCTAAAGCCTCATCCCAACTAAGGTTTGGGGATGGAACTAAGAGCATCTAAGGAAAGTCTACAGTACATTCATCCGCAGCACTTTGGATTACTGTGCACCAGCCTGTCAACCATGCTATCAGAGTCCTCCAAAGCGATCCTCGAAAGTGCACAAAACCGAGCCTTCCGCTATGTCACTGGGCAGCTATCCACCTCGTCAGTGGAAGCACTCCGCCTGGAATCGGTAGTCCAATCGTACGGTACAATTGGCAGGAGAATATGCACCCTGGCACACGAGAAATCTCTCTTCCTACCAAACAACAACCCCAGAAGAGCCCTGATAGAAAAACAGGTTAGGCACAGAACAAAAACCCGAAGCAGCCCTCGCAAGTTTGCAGCTAATGAGATTACTAATCTTAATCTTCCAAGCATGACTAGACAACCTTTCGAAGTCTCAGGGGATCCACCATGAAACTCATCTAAGGGAAGTAACTGGTCCTGCTTAGACAAACTCATCGGCGGCAGCACTAAGTCGTGCTCAACTGAGGCCCTTCTTAAAGACTCCATCAGCACCATCAGCGAGCTATATCCCGAGTGTAATAACATTATCTACACGGATGGCTCTGCTAAAGAAGGCCACTTGAAGGGAGGAAGCGCAATGGTGGTCACAAAGGACCCACCAAACAATCCGACTATGCTATTGTCCCAAGGACGAAAGGGCAGGATGCACACCAGCTCGTATGTAACAGAGCTTGGAGCACTATAACTAGCGACTACATGGCTTGCCGAAAACCCCGAAGCCTCGCCAGCACTGATCTGCTCGGACAGCAAAGCGGCGATCAGTGCCCTTAAAAGCAAGGTCTACTGCGGGATGGACCATGATATCAACTCCACCACTAAAGGCCTGAACTCTCTCGCAAACTAAGTGTTCCTGCAATGGGTACCGGATCATTGCGGACTCCAAGATAATGATATAGCCGATGCAAAAGCCAACAGAGCGGCGACTATGGAGGCACCTGCAGACAATACCATTTCTTGGAAAGCGACCAAAGCTTTGATCAAGCGGAGGATCAAGGACCCAGTACCCGCACACCATCGAACTGCAACAATCTACCACAGGCCCTTGAAACCCAACAACCTGAACAGACGTGACGCCACCCTCCTCGCCCAACTCAGGAGTGGACACTGCCGCGGCCTAGCAGCGTACCGCGCTGTGGTGGAGCCGGGCTATGATCTTATTTGCGCGAGATGCCTCTTGGACTCCGAGACTGTAGAACACTGGCTTCAGCACTGCTTAGACCCAGACAGCCCAAAAGAATGCAGACTCTGTGACGAACTCTGTCCAGATTGAAATGTTCTTATTTTTAAATGTTTTTCGGAAGTGTCATTAAATGACACCTACTTTTTATTAACAGTATGAAAATAAAAATTAATATGAATTAAAATAGTGAGACCCTGATTATAATTTTTTTGCTATTGTATTCTGGAACATTCATGTGATTTACGAGATTATATTACAATTACAAATATTTTTATACATGTAAATAGACATGCCTGGAAATATTGTGTTATGCATTATTGTTTAAAAAAATATATGTATATTCATGGGATTCTATACATTTATTTTTGTAAAACATTGTGTTACACAAGTATAAATCACTGTTCAGATTATTATTCCTTTTTATACCGTAGCTATAAATATGAATTATTTATTACAGTACATACTGTATTATATGATTAATATACAAACGGCCATGAGAGCTGTTATTATTTTAGAAATTATATGAAGACGGTGACGCTAAACATTTTGATGTCTATTTTCGCAATTATATTAAAACATTTTGAGAGAATTATGGTACTTTTACTTCATATTCGTTTTTTATATTTATGTATAATAATTATATATTATTTTCATTTTAATATTTCCTTCTTAATATCTTGTTAGTCTGAGATGTCTGGACATATATACCTAATTATTCGACATATTATTGTTTTCTTGAACGATTTATAATAGTTTTTTTGTATTCTTCTTCTTCGATTAATCTAATAATAATATTTAAACTATTAGCAATATTAAAGACACCTATACATTATACGTACATTATTAATATATTAATATCTACAATAAAATACTATTGTATATTATTGATCCTCAATGTTTTTATTATATGTACAACTTTTATAAGATGTATCTTAAGATGTAAGATGTCATCTTAATAATACCAGAGTGACATTATTTAAAATATTAGAATTAGTTAATTAATATATTTTTTCTATATATATCCACAAATTAAAATCATATATAATAAAAAAATATTTAACATAGTGTTTTATGTAATTATTTTTATATTATTTAATTTAAACCCAATATACAATAGAAGTTTTCATCATTTTCTACTTTATTTAAACTTCAATTTGTTTAACTATTATTGTTGCTAAAATTAAACAAAAACTATGCTTGTGCATTGTGTTTTATATTCAATTTATTCAAAATGGCAGAAAAAATGATTTTGTGCTACTAAAACTTTTCAATGTTAGCTACTCAAAACATTGTATTATATATCTAAATAGTTAAAAGTTGTGCTTTTTGCTAAAAAAATCTTTTTATATATATTTTATTTTAAATCATTTTATTTCCATGTATAATTTAGATATATTATTTATATAACGAGCATAATTTCACGTACCGGTAAGACCAAATATGAAGAAAGAAGAAAATTTTTTTTTTAATGTTTGTTTTTTATGTTTGTACCATCAATTGAAATTCCCTTTAATCTTTAATTCCTCAACCCATTAACCAAAAACACCAGAATTTTTCAGCAAAATGAAAAGAAAAACATGTTTCTGTTTACATATGTAACAGGATGTTATATAGTTTTGGAAATATGTGGCAGAACCCAGTTTAAAAAATATAATTAATTTTTTTTCTCTTTTTGCGGTATATTTTCTAAAATTATTATTTTTTAGTCTAAAAATCTCACATATAACAGAATTTGACAAAACTAAAAATGCTGTATAATTAAAAATCGACATAAAGACCAAAATAGCGATTTAATGTTTCGTTCAGTCTTTAGTAGAGTTATATAGAGTATATATAATACTCACTTTATCGAGTATCACCATATTTTTTATTAATATTAAATCAGTAAATTTGCGACAAAGATATATATATATACCTACATGAATAATTTAATACGTCCGACATTTTTTATCTGATTAAACTATTGTTCGATGTAAGTTGTATAGATGTGATTTAGCCATTTTTAACAATTTATTTTTTAATCGAGAATCAAATACAATTTTTATACGAAAAATATATTAAATATAATATATATATATAATAATATACAGTGTGTCCACGAAAGGAGGTGCAAACTAGTGAAATAACATAAAATGAATATATTATTGATAAACATTTAAATAGTTTGACTGTCGAAATTTAAATCGATTAATTGAAAATTGTTCATTGATTCTATCTGCGCTCTGATTATCTGTTAGCTGGTAGTGAAATTAATTAGTATTATTTTTCTAAAATGCAAGTAAATGCTTCTGGTGATCAAAGGTTTCAAACTATTAAAACGATAAAACTACTATTATAAATAAATATATATTTTATATTCATAGATACATTTATTTATTTATTGAGTATAGTAAATAATCTTCGTTAATTTTTATACGATATATAATGAATGAAATAGAATGAAATATTAGTCTACACCTTAAATATTTGTTAAACGTTGATAATTACCGATTTTAAAATCTAAGTAAACATAAATTTCACTGTTTCAAATATAATACGACTCAGATAATTACGGGAAAACATCTGTTAGCTATATTTACTCTGAAAACATTTCAATACCCAAAGGGGAGGAAGAGTGTTATACATCGCTAGAAAGCTATTGATGTATAGATTCTAAAAAATATGATAGACATCACCATTTGGTAGCTGGAACAAATATTTCTGATTCCCCATATTAAAAAAATAGGAATATTTTCTTTATTTTTGGCCTAATTTTCATAAAAATGCATATTTTCCTTATAATGTTTTAACTATTTTTCATAATGAAATGTTGCATATCATATTGTTTAAGTGATTTTATTCACATAAAACTTTTCATACCAGGCTATTTTACGTATCCATATCCCGGGCAAACTTCCTGGCGGAGTAGAGTTTTGAAACCTGGCATATAAATAAACAAGGATAATATTTTTTTTACACATTTCATTGAATTTTTTTTTGAAAAATTCCGAACAATTTTTTTCAAAACGAAATGTTTTTTTAATAGCAATATATCCAAAAAATTATAGTATATTATCTAAACATTAATTTACTTTTATTAAGTATCCAAAAAGAACATAACAATTTCATTGATTTTGAAAATTTGAATGATTATTATTTTTACATAAACTGGATATTTTATCAATGTCACGTGACCATCCAATAGGGTGTACAGTAGTGAATATAGTCACGTGACCATCCCATAGAGTGTACAGTAGTGTATATAGTCACGTGACCATCCCATAGAGTGTACAGTAGTGTATATAGTCACGTGACCATCCCATAGGGTGTACAGTAGTGAATATAGCGCTAAAAGTTATAAAACTGTATTTTAGGAAAAGTCACGGAAGCTTGTATTGCTCTGTGGTGATATTCCCGAATATTCCTCTCCGGTATGGTTTTGGGTATGCAGAGATTTAAACACTGACAATTCTGTTTATTTTAAAACTTACTTTCCTCTTTAATACATATTACTGTGCGTCTAAAAAGTTTAGCAATTAAAAAAAATTCCCATTGTAGAAAGTAGTAAAGCCAACTAATAAATTCACAAGAAATATTTGTTATATGTCAGAAATATGTACAAACATTATAATGAATTTCAGAAAAGATATTAATATTTATTAATTACTTACATCATTAGTATTATTATTTTATGTCATTCTTGGTATTTTTTTTAAATGGCTAAACTTTTGAGATGAACTGTATCATTCATTGTCATATCTTTTTCATAGAAAATGTTAATAAATGATGCGCAATAAACACATTTTGTATTTTCACTGATAAATTATACTTTTATATAAAATATATGCACAGTTCTCATAGGCTTCTTTGGAAATGTATCAAACCATGCAAATATTAATAAAGTAAATGTCAAGCGAATATTTAAAAATATGGTAAAAATTTTCAAACATATAGTTTCAAAAAGTGTTATTGCGGCTGCACTTTATAAGTTATCGGTCGACTGATTAAGGTTAATTAATTAAGTAGCGCTATAATTTGATGAAGTACGCTTATATAGCATTTTGAAGAGAATATACCAAAGAAACCGGGCATACTTGAAATTATGTCGTTACCTTATACCGAAGCTCCGGCAGACAAAAGATGCGACCAGTAAGGGTGTTGAAGGTCCTTGACGCTTCTTACATTTAAGTGAAATATCGTGTTTTAAAATAGAACATTAATTCTATAATATTGCATAATTGTTCCTGAATATTATTGGTAATACCAACTATAATAAATATGTGTATATATATTAGCTATCAGTCGCAAGTTAATTTTTAAGGAATATATTTGAATATAGGTACAACTTACTTAATATATTAATTTTATTTGCTTTCGTATAGTAATAGTTATAACTTATAAATAAATTCAAGAATATTGTAACAATAATTATAGTTAATAATAATTAGTTATTAATAAACTTTATTTTACTTTACGTGTGGTTTTATTATTACAAAATAATTATAATATATTTAATAAAACAAATCTGAAAGGGTTAATTAACATATTTATATTATGTATATTTTTTTATCGTATTGTGCTAAAAATTGTTAGATTACTTGAAATAATAAAATTATTTCAAACTGATTATCTTAAAAATTGTGTTTTGTATCACACACATTATACTCTACCCCTTTAATATTTACTAAAAATAACGTGTATCTCTAATGTATATCCAAGATTATTGATTATTATTACCTTAATATCATAATATTTTCTTCTCAAATCGTTTAAATTTTAATACTAAAAAATAGTATTCATTAATTCATTATAATATTCTTTAAAATGCGTCGTTATGTTTAAGAGACTTTCAACTCTAAATAGAGAAATTCAACTCATATAAGAAAAAATAAAATTTCCAATGATAAGTTTTAATATATTATACGATGTGAAGCTTATTTTTAACTTTTTAATTTATTGTATCAGGTATATAATTTTAACACGTTAGCATGCCATGCAATTTTTGGATACAGCATGCAATACATTTGCATTATGTAATTTTTAATTCATAAATATTGCGTGCTTTCCGCAGTTCTGTTTAATTTAAGCCATATTATTGCCAAATGTTTTGTGTCCTTCAGGTTTTGACACCCACATATGTCCATTATATTATATTATATAATCTAATTTATATTTAATTCACGCCTTTAATACAATGTACATTGAGTATAATTCTATCGCAAACCTATACTGCTCATCTTTCATACCTAAGTAATACATATATACTGCATTGAATAGAACCCCATCCACGTAAATAGTATTTAGATTATGCTTGGTTGAAGTGTCAGTTCTTATTCTGTCCTGCAAAAAAACAATATGAAAAATAGCTATAAAAAGGAATAATTTGTGCCATATATCCAGAGAACTCATACATAGAAAACAATTAAAAAACACGTGTTCACTTTATTGCGCTGTTCTTTGTATGTGTGTTTATGTATGTTTACTGGGATACGACCAGTATAGAGATCTATCATTGAGTCTCGGCGCACAACATAAGTCAATTGAACAATTATTATTATTAACATCCCCAATGTGTTTTAGTTATATATGTTAAAACACAGAAGCATTGCACGAAAGACAAGTTAGTATGAAGTCGCATAATAATCTATAAATACTAATTTATATTATAAACGACTGAATATGTTGTTTGTAATCACATTATCATCGTTCTGGCTTGAACAAGTACTAAATAATATTTCTATAATTCCTAGCAATTGACTTTTATTATATCATTATATTATTACTCTGGTTATCATAATTATTTTTACTTTCGCTTTAAAAAGAACTTCGCGCAACCAGCTATATATGTGGAATGCAACGCAACGCATCGTTCGATGGTATGCGGAATTATATGTGTCACCCAGCCATCTCGTAATCTTCTTCAAAACAATCTCCCATAATTTCATCCCCATCCCTCCTGGCCTCTCCTCTTATCTTCTCTCATGATCGACAAAAAACACTCTCATTTATAGAGTTTTGCTGTATTTAATAAATGCACACTCAGTTATTCAGCTTCAACATAACGCATTATTTAATTCTGGGGAGTAGTCACAGTCACGCGATGAAAAAGTTCCAGAAACAATCTAATTGTAAAACGCAAATACTAACCAGATCAAAAACTTTATTTTCATATTATCAGTCACACTAAAGCTTTAAAATATATTTCACTTATACATAGGTATGTATATACAGTCCAGCATTTTTAATTCTATATCAAGATGTCGTTCCAATTCAAATAATTTATTAATCCTAAAAGATATAAAGTCGCTTTTCATGTTTAACAAATTTATTTTTCAATTTTAACGCAAATTAGTTTTACATTTATCGGTGGAATTATCTAAACTATTATTCCTTTTAAACATTTTTTAAATTAAACTTTAAAAATTTACAACACATTGTAATAGAAAAAAATCTACTTTTAAAAAGTAGAATGGTTTTGTTTTTTATATATCGTACCTGAGAGCATATTATACCTGCTGTAAATTTAATGCGAGGTATCCACATAAATAAATATACATATATCCACTCATAATACATTTATATTAGTTCATATTAAACCATCAATTAAATACACCAACTATATGATAGAACACAAGCCAGTTAAAATGTAATTTCAGTTTTGGGTAAAAAATGCTCTAGAAGAGAATTACGGAAACCATAGATATGCTCCGTAAAAAACAGTGTTTTGGGCCTTAATATCTCAGAAACTATTATAAAGAAACAAGGTTGGCTCAGAATTAATTTTTTTTAGTGTTATGTACAATTAGTTAAAAATAATAATTTTAGCATTCTAATTAGTTTTCAAATTGATAAGAAAGTTTTCTATTTTTCCTAAATTAAACGATTGGAATAAATTGCATAATTTGGCATAAGTCATTCCAAATATTGTAAATGTACCTAGGTATATTTTAAAATCGTAATACGTAAAAAATGTAAATTTATGATATTTTTAAAATAATACATTATATCATAATATACTTATTCTTTAGATAAAGGAATTAAAATGAAACTGTAATAGTGGAAAATTTAGTTATAGTGGATATTTTCTCTTTTAGAAATGTCTTTACCTTCTAAGATTTTATTGGCCAGTTTATATATACATATCTTCATTCAGATAGGCCAGCTTATAGGTATCTTTCTGCATTATGATTGGCTACCTTATAGGTACGTTCTGCATTCTGATTGGCCAGCTTATAGGTACCTCTCTGGATTTTGACTGGCCAGCTTATAGGTACCTATCTGCATTTTGATTGGCCAGCTTAAATGTATACCTAGCAACCGCATTCTAATTGATGGATGTATGCATGTTATATAGCATAATTACACTCTTGACTAACGCGTATCATATTATGTAGTATTCTTTATATATACTTTGTAATTACTGTTTATAATGTATTTATTTTAAACCCACAATTAACAAAGTTTTACTCTTCATTTTTAAATGACATCATAAATCTTATTTTTGTTGAAGTATATATTTCATTCTATAATACAATAATAATAATAATAATATTTATTATTTATCCAAACAAATACATACTAATAGCATTTTACAAGAAGAATTACATAACAGAATCTATGAAATTGAAGGAATTCTATATCTCATAATAGAACAGCACAAATGATGCAAATAGCAATATTTTTTATATTCAATAGTTGCAAAATATTAAAAATGATATAATTAACAATGAATAGACTGCATTCTGCTATGAAAACTTAAAGCGATTAAACAGTTTTTTGAGGGGTTTTTCGGGTCCCTAGAATCAGAGAAAATTTTTTAAAAATGATACTGTTCCAGTGCACACCGCCTCGCCACACCACCCTTCCAACTGCCTACAGGGTCCCTAACATTTTCCTTAAAAAAAACCTGGATTAAATGATTTCACTTCTAGAATGGAGGCCAGCAGCCGAATGGTTAACGTGCTTGCACAAGGAAGGTAATTACGAGGAAGCTGGTTCGAGACTATGTAGAGCTGAGATCAAATAAGTTCGAAATCGATCCTGTTTTGTCTTTCCCTGTGTTGGAAGTGATTGATAATCTTTCTAATATCTATCAATTATATAATTGATTGAAATTTATTTTGTGTTTGATATAATAATGTCAAATATGTACCCTACTCGATTAATCTCGATTAATTAATGGGTAGATATATTGATATTATATTTAATTCTCCTTTAAGTCCCTATATGTTTGTACCTACAACTACATTGCTTTCATCAATAATTCATTTTTATATTTCTTTTAATTTATATAGCATAAGTTTTATGGAATGCTTTCATATATAGGACCAAGTGAGTTATGTTATTCGTCTTACTGTTGTACATGTGTTTATAATTGTTTCAAATTATTTCAGCATATATATTATAATATTCCTAAATACTATATGATGTCTTTGATTATGTACAAAATCAAATTAAATTAAATTAGTAAGTAACGGTATACTGTTATCTTTATTATTTTGTCCTTTTGGTTTAACCCCCTACTTTTGATCATCCACATCCCGGGGGAACTCATTAGCCCCCCCTCCCCTATTAGTTTTAAACTTTCTAATAGGTTGAAAAATAATCAACATTTTTTTATATAAGAAATTACGTAAAAATATGAGTTTTAATTTTTAAAATACGTTAAATTATAAATTTTTGTAAAATATTAATTAATAATTCAATTTCAAATTTTTTTAAATAAATATTGTCTGCAAGAAATTTTATTTTTATTGTTCTTTGTGAATCACATTAAATTAATCAGAGCTTTATAGATTTTGAGGGAGATATGCCTGTTTTATGTAAAAAGTATGTTTTGTTAAATTTTTAAAGTGGTACATTTTTAGAGTGTGGTCACGTGACCATGCTCCCCTTTGGGTGCGTAATAATGAATATAGTTCTAAAAATTGTAAAACTTTATTTTGGAAAAATTCATGGAAGCCTCCATTGCTCCATTTGCTAATTTAAAAATCAGAGAAAATGTGCCGGAAGAAAATTACAAGTGAATTTCTTGTTTTGTTAATATATACATTGAATATAGAAGTGGATAAAGACTCCTATATTCCTATTGCTACATTCCTAATGTAATTCTCAATATCGGTTAAAAAAGACAAAGTTATTAGTTTCTAGTAGAATCAAATTTTAGGGCACACACTCCGAAGAAGTCGAGTAAGTGACTCAGTTTAATTTTCTCCGCTCAATCAAATCAGCAAATAGAGATTTCACATTTTGAAATCAAAAAGTTTATAATATCAATTTAGGAAAAGAAAAGACAAACAAGCTAAATATTCTCCGATGCTTTCGAAATATTAGCGACAAATTAAAGATTCGAGTAATGAAAGCATTTTGAAATTGATTCCTCTACGGCTGAAAAAGTTAGGCCATTAGAAATAGCTGCAAAAACAGATTTTTTTCTTTACAAAAGTGGTGATGGCAAAAACATTTGTTATGGTAAAAATATCGGACAGACCTAAGTTCTTAGAAGAACTTATGATAAGGAACTAATGGCAAGGGCAGAAAGACTATAAAGCTACAATAAATTAGCGCAAGAGAGAATCCATGAAATCGGAAAATAACAGATTTAGAATGATCTGTTTGTAGAACAAATGAGATCTGGATTGACTATAACACTAAAGAATGAATATACAATAACTTTGCACAAAATCGAATTGGATGAAGAAGATTATCTGTCACCCAAACTCACAGGAGGATGGCATAGTTTAGGTAAGTAGGTTCGAATAGAAAAACAGGTTTTAGTTTTTGCAGTGTTTTTTAACATGTTCTAGATCTATTCAAAATGAAACTAAATTTACAATTAAGTGAATATGTAATTGCCCAAGTAGAATAATAGTTACTTGTTTATATTTCTGACAGTAAACTCCAGTACAACTGTATTTCTATCATCTAGGTACTTTTCAAATTCTTTTATTTTGCTGTTGAGACAATCAAATAAGTCGAAATTTATATATTTAGTGACTTTTGTTGCAAGGGTAACTGATAATGTCCAAATTTAAACATTCGCGCATTTACGTATCTTACAGAAGAGAAAACCACCCTAAAACGTATACTATACTCGTATAGTATTGTATTTACTCAGGAGTAACCTCTCCCGTTGTAGCAAGCTCTGTCGCAAAAAGAGGACAAGTGACACAAAAGTAAGAACAAGAACCAGAATTATATAGTCAAATTCAATTAAAACCAAGTTTAGAATTTCCTGTAACGCCATTGTTCTTATCGTGAGCGCTGCGCTTTCCTGCTGAGGATTCCGAGCACCATATTATTCATCTCACAGCATGAAATATTTCCCAACTTTGTTTCATGAGCAACAACCACATAATCTCAGTCCCTCCACCCCCCTAGATCTTTCTATATGACACGAACTCCTCCGCAAACTCTCAGCCTCAAGAAATCTTCCCGGCACTTGCAGTTCCTGTTGCCCAGCGTATAGACTGACTTGCGTTGACATCAACCCCACCACCACTATTCATCCTGCCGCCCTGGGACAAACATAAACACACTTCCTAAAGAAGAAAGACAGAAGCTCATAGTTGCTTACTCTTCGGTCTCCAGAGGCCACCCCGGATACTTCTCAAGTGAGCCAATAATTGCCACAGGAAATCGGCCGTGTGAAACACTGACACTCCTCCAAGAATACGCAGGTCCAGTAATACTTAACCCCGTTCACGGTCCTCTAATCAATCATACACAAATATGCTCCCCTGTTGTTCGCTTATTTACTTATAGTTTTCTTGGTTTTACTTTTTTCTATGTGTGTAAATCCGTTTGTGTCACATACTCTGAAGGCTGGTGTCTCACTTTCATGTCACTCTGCGTGCAAGGTAGTCCCATTAATTGTTCGTGTTAATTTCAAACCAAAACGCAATCCGTACCACTGTTAAAGGAAATGGGATAGATAAAATATTGTCCCATTTCTATTTTATTTTTTCTTGACACAAATTGATATAGATATTTAGGTAACATCAATAGGTATGATTAAGTTATTTTTTTATCAAATTATTAAGATTATCATTATATGTTAGTTAATTTTAATAAGTAAAATAATTTATTTTGCAACAAGCATTCATTTACAGAAATAAATCATAATATAATAGTTCCATAATATAGGAAAGAAAGTAATCCGCATTATATTTTCTAAAAATTTAATCTTTTATAATTTTGAAATGGAAAATTTCTAACAATATTTTACTATATTATTTAATATTAATCTAAACTAGTATATTTCAAATATTTGTGTAATAAGAAAAACGTATGCACTATATAATTTTTTGTACCAAAATACATTTTATAGCAATATATAGCTGACGACTTTCTGTACAGAAACAACGATTTTTTCTTATTTCTTATGTCCTACTTGTAAGATAACCCAGTAAAGCATATAATGTGTCAAACATTCAGACTGAACAAAACAAACATTGAAGTATAACATCTGCGTTTTCTCTATATTATATAACGTGTAGAGAGTTATGGAAGGTATGCTGGAATTACAATATAAAGAAAAGTTAATATACTTTTTATAATAGCTATATACCAAATAAGAAATAGGAAATAATCAAATAACTGTACATGGAATATAATATTAAACTTTTGATTAATGCGATAAATTTTGTAAAATTAAATTAAATTACATTAAATTTCATATTCATATTCTTATTTCTTTGAAAATACACTTTGCAATTTTAGTTATAAGAATACAACATAAATAATGTTTAGTTACAATAATATATTATAAACGTGATTGCACATATTTGATCATATTGTAATCACATGTTAACAATGGACGACTAGATATCTTAAAGGTAAGAAATTACTCCCAATAAATTATTTATCAAATATTTCAATTTATCTGAGATTATAATATTAATCAATATTAGTAGGTACATTATTTGTTGAAGCATTTATAAAAAGAATCATATTTTTCAATATATCATTTTGCAAATAGCATTATTTACTCTCAGCCATATTTATTATAATTAAGATTATTTCTTTTTATACCTTTAAATTGATTATATATTAAGCGAATCAAAATTGTATGTTTTATTATCATATATTTATTTATATGAGTTTAAGTATACATTTTATTCAAAATATCTGCTCGATCAAGACAAATGTATCAAAATGAAGACTATTAAGTGTTTTTAACAATATCACACGTTATTTACCTATAAAGTACCAATGTTTTCTTACTATAAAGAAATTAAGAAATATAATAATTAAAATTATATAGTATTATAATTGTGTTAAGTGTTGTTAACTACAAATTTTATATGTCATTAAATGATGTTCTTTATCCATTAAACTATTAATATTGTTTTAATAGACAAAAGTTTACAAAATGTAGTTTATCGAAAATGCTTGTAATGTTCACAACACTTTTAATAATATGTAGATACCTTAACGCTGTTTTAAGAAATCTCAAATAACTCAACTATACTTAAAAATATCAACATACAAACGTATTTATTACGATAGTTAAATCATTATTGAATTCACAAGTAACTTTAAGATTATTTCTATTAAATTATAGGTTACAGGCAGGCAGGTATTTTGATGTCGTCTAGAAAGACACTTTATAACATTACATGTTTTTACATTTTCATGAGAAGCGGAAGAAGAATTTTGCTAACCCATTCCTCTTAAAACATATAAATAAAGAAAATAATTCATGAGCTGCACGAAGCGGCTGACTTTATGTCAAGGTCGGCACACATTTTTCCACATCGACTCGATTGTGCAAAGCAACTTCACCTCTTGACAGGCGGCAAGTTCTTCTAATCCTAGTGTTAACTTCCTTTAACGAAACAGCCGGAATATCTACTTCGTTTACTTGAGAGTCAGAAAGCATATTTGTTGCAGCCTTTTCTATTTCTTGTGCAGAGAGAGGGGTTTGGGCGCGGAGTGTAACCAAAGTGTCTATAACTAAATTTTCGCCGCTTAGTCAGTCGATCTCTTCAATTATTCAGAGTCCTTTGCCATTCTCAATGATTCTACGGTTGAAGCTATATGAGACGTCTGTCTATCAGTAACCGACACTTTCGTGGGAAACAGACAAAGGAGGAGAGGCCATAATATGGAGTTTATAGAGCACACTGCAATGATTGTGTCAGTTGAGAACCAATCTAAAGTTTGCATAATTTTCTAATTTTTGTCAATATGTTTTCACTTCCTAAAAAATATGAAGCGATTATCCAACATACATATATTATCATAATATTGTACAATAGAAAATATTGAGACTAATATGTTGTTTTTATTTGCAGCCAATTTTGTGATCTATATTTTGTATTAGTACCTAATAGATAGACTAACATTTTGTTGTTATTATTAAATATTATACTTTGTTTATGTATATTTTATAGCTTACTTCACAGAATTTCCTGTCATGAAATATTATTATAGAAAATATTTTGCATATATCTTTAGATAATATGATAACAAATCATATGTCCGTATATGACATAGTTTCAAACATAATATTATAATCTATTCTAGATATATATGTCTCGTTAGTGTTATTTGAGTAAATAGATTGTTAAACCTGAGGAAAATGAAGTGATTTCTTAAAATGCTAATATTTACAATACTAAAAATACAAAGAACTAAGCTAGATTTACAGTATTACAATATTCTAATATTAAAATATAGGTATAACAAAATACAAGGATAAATATAGTAATACAATAAATACAGATTCTTTTAACAAACACATTTGACATTTACGGCATATTGACGGAGCTCCATAAATAACGAAATGTATATGTAAAAGTACGATACTGACATACTTTGTTACACAACATTCCACTTAAGCTTGTAGTAAATGGGAAAGAAAACCACCCCAAAGGACAAACAATTCGATTTCATCAAATTGAAATAAAAATATACATTAATAAATCATTATTTTATCTAATCCGGTTAAAAGCTTCTTTTGATTTTGTTAAAAGTATGTAAAAGGATTTTGTCAGCTCTAAACATAGAAGCTCCGAGCT
The DNA here is from genome assembly GCA_036023295.1 of Invenusta paracnida. NCBI lineage: Eukaryota > Metazoa > Platyhelminthes > Proseriata > Coelogynoporidae > Invenusta > Invenusta paracnida. The sequence continues at coordinate 17,336 of JAYRBW010011007.1, forward strand.
CATATACTCATCATGTTGAGTTTTGTTCTGAACACAGTAAAGGTATTTTACCTGCGATGGGAATGAAACAGGCACTGAAGTTTATTTTCCATCTTTACCGAGCACTTAACCTTCGTCACTAATTTCGTCTCTTCAAATCGGAGAAAGCCAAATAGGTGAGGAGGAGCTATAGGCTAAAACTCCCTTCTTTCATGTATAATATTGAAGAAATCATAACCATACAAACAAAGGCGTTGATTTGACTTTTTCTATCCTAGTTTTACTAATTCTGACTAAGTTAGTAAGACTGTTGTGAACAGTCTAATTTCTTATTTAGAATCAAATGATTTGGCAATTTATTATTTATTAGCCATTAATCTAGTCATTTACTTCAGTAATATCTTTATAAGTGAATATTAAATATGTTTTAGGTGATTTAAGAAAGTGCTATTATTTAGGTATATTTATAAATTTTCTGATTGATATATATATATACAAAAAAACTGTCAATTTTAATAATAATCATTTCAGTTTCTTAAAAATTGCATAAACGTTTTAGATGTTTTAAAATTGACATTATTAAGAAGTATTAAATATGAAGAAAATTTTTGCATAAAATATAAAAAATATCTGCAATTATATGAAAATTTATATTATTTAAAAAAATAATATGTCATATTATATTTTTAGTATTTTTGATATTTAGTAAAGCGCCCTTAATCTGCATGCATGGAGATATTGGACACGGTGAATCGTGGAACTGATCAGACTTTTTATTATTCACATCTTCCATTAATTCTCTCCAAATGTAATCCAGGGTTGTATGAAGCTCATCAGAGTTGATAGAATGTTCCTTCATAATTTATTGACCATGATCAGATCCCAAACATTTTCTATTGGATTCGTATCAGGTCTGAACGCAGTGTCTGTTCTGAAATAAACTGTCTTACTAAAACAAACAAAAGTAAATAATTATATATCATATTTTTATATTTATATATTAAATACAATATATGATATAATTTATATTTAAATAATTATTGAGTATGTCAATAATATTTAAAACGAATATTAATATCGAGGACAACGCAATTGTTTTAATACATTGAATTTATATTATGCGTTGTATTATTACGTTGTCCGCGATTAATATATGGAAATATTTGTTTCAATTTCTAATTATAGTTTTTGTTTCGTAGTTTTAAAAATTAAATGGCGGCACTAACGCTAGGAGATACTTTTAAGTCATTTGTATTATTCGAACAAGCTTTAAAGCAATATCAGTAAACTACGAATACTCTTTTCATACTATTAAAAGTTAGCTTCAATAAATCTCCTCAATTATTATGTAGACCGCGTTATGACTACGTTACATCACTATTTGTAGTCTTATATTGTAAATATATGTTCTTGTAAAATTAGTAATTATCTATACATTTGTATAGGCATTTGTAATATAGTTTAGTATAATCACGATCAATTAATTGATAACATTTGTTTTAGATTCACGTACCAATACTTTTAAACATTTCTTACACGTACGTACCAATAATTTTGTAGGTTTGATGTACGTACGTACCAATAGTAGTTGCCTTTTATAATACATACATTTATTAAAAGAAAATTTACAATAAATCGACATATACGGAGCATATCGTTTGTTAGTAGTCGATCTTTACTATTTTAAACACATCAAAGACTTCGAGATATAACTATAAATCTGTTTATAAACTAAATGACCTATTTTTATCCAATATAATTTTATTCTACGGGAATCTCTAATGAAAATCACCAGACAGAAAAATACTCTTAACTATAACCAGTACAATTCAAATAAATCCTTCTTTTTCAATCCTCTACACTTTATATCTTTTGAATAAATCCTTCATCTTTCAATTATATATTTCACATTGCTGTTGCGTTTGTTTTTGTTGTTGTTGTTAAGAAACCATAAGTTTATCGTTGAGATTTCTCAGTGAAACGTACATCATCCGGTTAGGTATTAAAAAGGCAAGATATTTTCTTAAGAATTGAGTTGATTATTAAACATTTCCATGATTTAATATGAAATAATTGAATGACGTCAGCTTAAAAAAATCACTATCATGTAAGAGTGCAAATTACGATAAAATGAACGAAATTTTCTCTTAAAAGAAAATATAAAATATATAAATTTTATTTATCTTATTGTCTCGTACATAACAATTTTCCAATAATTAGTATTCCTTACGAAAAATGTTGAATAATTCTTAAAACTACTTACGTCATTTATTATTATTATATAACATTTTATAATTAATAAAATGCCTAAAATAAATAGACTGCAACTAAAGCATAAAGTATAAAATATAAAATATTAATTTAATTTTAAATAAATTGATAAATATCATGCCTAATGCATACATTGTGTAAAATTATGTACAGAAAAGTATATTCCTATTATTATATTAATAATTGTAGCAACATACCCATAATTTGAGTTTTAGTTTGCTGCCTTCATAAATTGGTGTGTACTATACATCGTTTGGAAGACACTTTCTTTCGGAAATCTCTATGTGATCACAACGTAAGAGTTGCTCCCAAGTCCCGCTCCATAAGTCCCTTGATAGACTCAGCGATACAATCAACCATTAGACTGACATTGATAAATTCGACTACCAGGCTCTCAAAGCACAATAATAATATATTTCTTGTAGAACTCAATATACAGAAGCTCAAGTCACACGCTTTATTATGTCCAATAACTTCTCTTTAACTGTTTTAACTATTTCGTGACACTTAGAGAGGTTACAAATATATTGTTATTAGGTGTATTTTGAATTCAAATTTTAACAATATTAATTCGATTTAATCTGAGAATTAGCTTATAGACTGGAAATATACCTTATATATTTTCAGTGCTTAAAACGGACAATTTCAATTTTTTGTAAGCTGTATTTTCAAATTTTTGTTACTCATATTTGTTGCCTCTTTTTGTATGTGTATTGAGATATTTGATTGCCAATGTTTAATTTGTAATAGTTTAAAGTTTGGTAACTGAAAAGTTTGTATATTTAAAGACTCTCAAAAAAGAAATAGTTCCATGATAACGGACACGTTATAATGGAAGATTGACAAGATGGAATAATTGAAACAAAATCTTCTCATAATCGTTTTACCTGTAATTCTTTTCCCCCAAAAACATACTTCTTCGATTTCAATTTTTAATAACCAGAGCTTTCTTATAAGTAATGCAACTTTTATTATTTTCGCATAACGTAAGTAATGAAATTATCTAATTACATTTTTTGTGGATTTCATTTATACCTAAAAGAGAGGATTTTAAATGTTTCAGTTATTTAATTATGCTTAGAACATTAATAATTTTAAATGTGCAATACTTAAAAATGTTAAATCATTTTTATTTGACAGACTTTTTTCGTTTTCGTTTTCTATTTTATTATTTCTTTTTTAATTGATAGTATTATATACATTTATATTATAAAGATCTGCTAGCTATCGGTTCTGTTAAATGTTAAGCATATACATATAATTTATAAAATACTTTCATTAATTTTAATGGTTCATTTATACGAGCTGGAACATATTTTAAAGGTTATTTGCAATAAATTTTTGAAAATGTCATCAAATATCATAACAAATATTACTCTATTAACTGTATCTCTAATAAGAAACTAAATAAAAATAAATTTAGAAATTACATAACACAAGAAAGCTTTTTAATGTGAAATAATTGTTTGTGATTTTTTAAATCTTTAATGTAATATTAAATATAATAATGCAATGTAAGTTCTCGACATGAAAAATTCCGATTTTAGTTTTTTATTATTATTTTTTTACTACTACATGTTTTTAAAGTAGTAGAATAGTCACAAATGGATAAATGAAATGTCTGTAACAATTGTAGTTTGGTTTTTACATAAAATAATTATACATTTTTATTCTGCAGTTGTATTGTAAAATTATTTCAATAATTAACTTTTTTCCACTAATTAAGCAAATAAAATTCCGTAGTTTTAACAATTGAACAGTGGTTTTTACCCTAAATGTATATTATACTACTTTAACTTTCTTAATTACAAATAATTTAAAATCGATGTAGGTACTAGGTTATATGTTTAAATTAAAAAATATAAACTTTTAAATAATTACCTGTTGATTTTGTAGCACTGTAAAATTATTTTTTAAATTCCATAATACTTTTAATGCATTTCAAAATGAATAGATTTATTGCAGAAAAATTACATATATTGCGTATGATACGTATTAAACATGCAATACTTTAAGTAGTAGGTAATAGAAATTCCCATTATTATTTAATTATTTCCTAATAAAAGTAGAAAATAAGACGCGCGTTTTTTTGTGATTGAGTGAAAGGTAAACTTTCTAAAAAAAATTGTTTTGGAATCGCCTCAAACAGGTAATTAGAATTTGTGAATCTATTTATAGCCCATCAAAAATATGTTAACATTCGATATTTTGATTTTTTCATTATATTTTCGTATATTATCATATTTTGGTTGAATTGTACTGTTTAAAAAGTATTTTATCTTTATGTATGTTTTAAAAAATAGTCTATTTATGTAGTGTCATATTCTTCTGTAGTCGAAGTATGTATATGAGATGAACACACAATCATATAAGATTGCAAAAATGTTGTTCAGAAATAATAATAGCTTTAATAGTTTAGAAAATATTCACATGTTCATATAATATTAATAATAAATGTAAATATTGATATTTTTGGCATTTTTATGGAAATAGAACAGGGTGATGGCCATTTTATATATATATTACATATGTAAAAAGAATCAAGAATTCAAGAATGTTAATTAGAAGATTTTATCTTGAACTGTTTAAGAGATATTTCAATTTTTCATATATTATTAGATTATAGTCAATTTTGATGTGAAATTTGTTTTGTGCATTTAAATTGTGGCCAATTTATTTATATAATATGTAAAATCAATCAAAGAATTCAAATATGTTAACTAGAAGATTTTATCTTGAACTGTTTCAGAGTTTATTATTTAGTTTGTTATAATTCATATTAAAAATATGCTAATACAGTTTAAACATTTCTTTCAGAATGCCCAACAAATGCTGTGTTAGGTAGTTACTGTAAGTCTAATTATTACCCAGCTGAGAAATATATCACAGCATATTCTTTTCCAAAAGAGCCTGAGGAGCTGAGTTGTTGGATCGCCGCTTTACCAAATATTGTGAAAGATCCAGGTTCTTCAATGAGAGTCTGCAGTCTACATTGACCAAAGTAGCTCCCAAAAAAATCTGTTCAGATCTCGGAATAAGGTTAGTTCCTAAGTTAAATTTGAGATATATTTAATGTAAAATATGAAATATTATAAAATTATAAAGAAAACCAGATACAAGGCATTATTGAATCGTAATCATTTTGCTTTCTTCCATGATACGTTTCTGTCATAATTTTAATCGTATAGTTTATATATTTCCATCACGTTTTGAACTGTATCTAAATAAACTACTTTGTACCACTAACTGAGATAATCATTATTAGCCAATATTAGCCAATCAATATTATTATATATTGTTTTGTTATCAGTTTACCTCATTGGCAATATTAGCCAATCAATATTATTATTATTGTTTTGTTATCAGTTTACCTCATTGGCAATATTAGCCGTGAATATAATGCGCGACTTTTATACAGACTATTTGTAATTAAAGATCTGACTGAGATGTATGGAGGGTTCAATCCCCTTCCCTTTAATATCATACATGTATATACCTATATATATATGAATATAAATTTTCTCTCAGAAAGGTAGCATGGTTGGCAAATTACTCCGTCAGTTCTATCTTTTAAGCAGACTATTTATAGTAAAAATGTTCACAATTAAAGCTAAATTATAATTAGATTATAAATATATTTTAAAATATTAAATAAAAATAGATTTAATGTAGTAGATAGTGTATTTCATGTTTTATTTTACTAAGAATAGTTTTATATTTCATATAATGCCAAAAATAACACAATTAACAACCCAGATAACCAAAATGTTAAAATCGGTCTTTCACTTAAAATCCATAAATAGTTCGTTTTACGTTTCGGTATTCAAGTAGTCCCTGGTATATACATCATACTTTAAAATCTTTTGCTTACGTTATTTTTGTAAAAAATATTGTAATATATTTAAACATTTTTTTAAATTTATTTAAAATCTCAGATTTAATCAATCACTCATTACAATTTAAGGTTATCAGTTTCGAGTGAATTGTCTTACTATTTCATTATGAAAACATTTTATTAAACAATTTGTATTTTATCTCATTTATAAAATTCTTTGTCCCCACCAAAGATTATATAATATATATAATATGTCGTCCACACACACAAATACCTAAATACAAGTATTTATAAAATCAAGGATTAAACTTTTTATATCTTACAAATGTTAGTGGTCGTCTACCAATGTTGATATTATTTCCAATATATTATTAACACTATTCGACTTTTAATATAAAATATATATAAATAAAAAATATATTGTAAAACATATAAATTTATAAAATGTATATTTAAAAAAATGTTAGCACTTTTATTAGACATATAAATCTCCATAACGAAAATTATTTAAATAAATACATAATTAAATTATACATTTTTATATTGTTTAATTATTTACATTTATTATATTTTTCAAATAATACATAATTTACAAAGAATTTCATGTAAATATAAATCCCTGATAAATAAGTAATAACATCTCCATAAAAATATCAAATGACTACAAATATTAATATAAGGAGGTAGTCTCTGAGATAAAACGTAGAAATATTAAATTACAGAAGATTACAGTATATCGTATAAAAATGGAACATATACATAAAAGATAATTTTAGTAATTATACATAAATCGTATTTGTATGTTAATCAAATAACATATATTTAACTAATTATTCTTCCTCTTTCTTCTTTTCCTCGTCATCTTGACTTCTTACCTCTTCGTCATTACCCAAATTAATTTCACCTGAGAACACAAAATTCGCAAGATCTTCATCCGGTGGCAACATGTCTGGCGGATCATAACCTCGAAGATAACGACAGTTGAGTACTTCCTCCCAAACCTCTTTATCAAAGTCTTCCACGCGAATATCCTCATATTGCTTAAGTTTCTTTTTTGGAATCACTATTGTCTTTCGCTGACCTCCAGGTTCTTGAATTGTAATCCGCATCTCATCAGGTTCTAAGTCGCTGTTCGGGATTTCTTCCCCCTCTGAATTATGACTTGCACCCGAAACTGATTGTTTTTGTTGCTGTGATGAAGATGTTCCTTTGGTGGTTGGATGTTGTTTAGACTTTTGCGATGTCGTTCCTTTGACGCTTGGCTGCGAGGACATTTCTGTTGATTTTCCACCTACTGCCCCGAGCACTGGTTTGTCTTCTTCAATTTGAGTGTTTTCGCGAGATATAATTGGAGACAACATAGGGTTGCCCAGTAGGGGAGTATTTTTGGAACGAACTTCTATTGGACTAGCTTTTTTCTTCAACGCAAGACTTTCAGCAGTCCCTTTCAAAGCGGAGCCAGTTTTTAATTTGACCTCATCGCCAATTAAAGTAGCTTCAGAAGCTTTACCGGAAAGATTATCTTCAAGTGGAATGCTTTTTATTGAATCACTCTCTCGTCGATTTTCTGTTTTGGCAGCTTGATGAGCGTTTTTTGATCCCTTCAACGTTTTTGCAGTATGTACTGTACTATCATCCGAGGGATCTGATGAAGGCTTTCCATTTCCAATTGGATCCAGAACTACATTTTTATTCAGGGAATTAGCTTGAAATTCTGATAGCGCAGGATCTTCTCCAGAAAAAGATGAGGACGGGTGTTGTTTCGTTTCAGTGGACTTCTTCCGAACACCCAACTCTCTCATTATAGTGGAAGCTGTGTAGGACTCGGGGATTGGAGCTAGGGAAGCTGCTAAACCAGAGACTAATGCTTGTTTAGGTTTCTTTACATTGCCACCCGCTACAATAGTGGTTCCAGGTCCAGCCTCCGAGTTCACAGACCTACTATCACCAGCAATCTTAGGTAAAGGGAGCAGTTTGGTTCCTTCGAGTGAGGTCGCGATGAATGTACTCCCAGATTTAAGAGATCTCTTAACCCGCGACTCCTCCCTTATAGCCCGTGGTTTCTTTACCCTAACAACACACTGCTCCAAAGACTGAGTCACGGTAGTTGGTACAACAGTAGTGATCATTTTCTGTCGCCATTCCGCTCGAATGTTGAGGAACTCTTCTAAAATTTCACGCATTTCTGGATGAACAATGTCTTCAGGATTTTCACTATAGATGAAAGTGAAAAGACTAGAAAGATAAGGAAAGTCTTCTGCAAATTGTTCGTTTTCAGTTTTGGGTGTGAGAGGTTCGGTTGAGATGTCTTCGAGGCTATCGTCATCCTTCGAATGTGTTCTTGTATACTGATTGCGTAGTTTGGCCAGACTCTTCTCATTGATTCTGGATATTTGTCTGTACAAAAAAAGAAACAAAAGTTAAAAATCGATTATAGAAATTTCCGATAGGTATAAGATGTTATAATTATCGATAAAAATATTCGCTATGTATAAAAATATGCTACTTTTAAAATACATAAGTAGCCTTTCTAATTATAGAACATAAAACAAAAACAAAAACTTTTATATCTATATTATTCCATAATTAAAAATAATTATAAGGGAACATTTTGGAATTAACCTATTTTATGATATGCGCTTATAAATCAATAGGTTAATTTATTATTTTTATATTAAGCACGTACATAGGTATATATACGTACAAACTAACATTTATTAAATGTACGTACATAACTATAACAATGATTTTATTAAGTTTCCAAACACTGTACAACTACATATTTAGCTTTACTAAACATATAATATTGTCATATATATATTTATCAATTTTAAGTATGCATTAGCTCATTAAACCACCTATATTAATGTGCATGTGTTTTTAATCGCCTCTGTATAAGTCATTATGTCATTTTAGTAGAATTAAAATAACACTCTACTATATATGTAGCTTATCTATTCATATTCATATGCATAGTAAAATTTAAAGTAGGTTCTGCTATGTTATTCAGAAAAAAATAGTAAAACTTTTTGCAGCGTAATATAGGCATGTTCATTTCAAATATGTATTTGGCACTATTAAAAGATTTAAATTTAATAGTTCTACCATATCCAGTCTAATATTAATAATAAGAACATTAACAATGTAAAAAAAGTACTTATAATCTTTTACAGTTTAAAATCAATCATCTAAAGGTTATTATATAAATATCTTTTGAGACACCAAAATTATCTAATAAGTGTTCACTCTAATTAATTTTGTAAACTATCTTATACTCCTAAGTAGTTTAATGGCTCTTACAAACTCATGTTATAAATTATCCTCTGAAATCACGAACCAGTTTCTGTTATAATAATATTCTTAGAAGTATAGATTCAATAATTTATCATTTTAAGACCTGTATGGATTATTACAGTTCGTATGGTTGATATTATTGGTGCTAAAATGATTTGAATCAAGATATATATTAATAAACCTTATTACTGACTATTTATAAAAGGTTACGAAAATAAAATATACATGAAAACCTGTTTCTTATTAACAATAAGAATTTATCTTAGTAATTTATTTTCAATTTGTAACCTAAACATCTACCGCCGGCCAATACCTAAGGTGAATAATACTAATAATGCTAATACAATAAAAAAAACTATTAAAATGTCAATTAAATAAATCGCATCGTTGTCCCTCAAAGTATATACTCATTAATAAGAAATTAATATTTAATGTATGTATAATATTATATTTATCTATCAACAAATTAATCGAGTTAAAAATATATTTTATATATTATAATTGTAAAAACATGTTCAAAATACTGCTAACATTAATATTTCATTTAATGTCAAAAGTTATGTAAAGATATACCAATTATTGTATATCATAAAAGATAAAAAATATAAAATATAAAATTAAAGCTCAAAACATAAATCATTTGCTCATAATAATTAAAAACTCAAAAACAAAGCAGGTGCGTCCACTAGTTCAGCTGTCTACTGTTTTATTATTCACATCGGTCGGCCTAAATAGATAAGTACCTAAGGTCTAATACCCTCGTCCTTTTATGCTGATATATCGCATCGCATTGAATTCAATTTTCTCTTTCTCGCCGATCACTAATTGGCCGTTTCTTCCACGCACGTTCTGTCGACGATATCTATCGGTAACTGCTATCATATTGGGTTATTTTGTTATTGTAATCTGTGAACATTATCTGTGGCATTCTACAATCCACCGTGTATTTTTAATATTACTTTGGAAGAGTTATTAATTTCAAAGATGTAATCTATAAAGTAATTTAAAAAATAACATTTCTGTATATTTAGACAAATATTTTTGTAATAGAAGGTTAATTTGTGTACCTAAATATATTTACGTATATATAAATCGTAAGTATCCAATGTTATTTAATGATAATAATAATTGTTTATTGAATAATTAGAGCTGGGAATAACATGTAATACATTCATGAGTAAATTAAATATGCATACTGATTTTTTAATAAAATTATAAGTTTGTGATTAAACCACTTTTTTCTATGTTAAATTGCTACTTATTTTTCTGGTTGAAACAGCCAAGGTAATCTATAGCAGTTACAAAATGCAATAATGCATACAAAAATGTCATTATGTATTACAAAATAGCAATTAAAGTATATTATGTTGCAGTCGACATATGTAATTTAATTATTTGTCATTGAATTTCAATGATTTATATTTAAAAAACAAACAAAACATATCTGGAAATAAAGATCACAGGATCGTTACCGTCGATGTGAATCAAAGTAGGGTTCAATAACCATATCATAAAGTCATAAATTAGAACTTAAAAAATAATTTTAAGTAGTTTTGCAAAATTTTAATGTAAAATAATTAGAAGAAACGTAAAAAATACTTTATAATATTGAATTTCTAATGACTTAAATATTCTTGAATTGAATTCATATTTAAGAATGTTTAAATATACTGATATAAAAGTAGGAATTAAATTTGCATTCCAGTAAAGTATATTCTTAAAATCATAAACTAAATTTATAGAATATATACTTTTAATTGTATTACTATTTCAATAAAATTAGGTTATATATTATGAAATTTTATATATAGAAACAGATATAGCAAATATCTGTTCTAAATAGCAAAACTTTATTTAAAGTCTATTTATATTATAAAACCGACCATGTTTCAGATGGTTTTACTAAGAGGTATGTATTTAATCTATTAGTAGTCTTTTTTCAATTCAAATACAACTGTATACGACTTTTTCAGATATTACATTAATATTTTGATGCGAATATTAATATTAATATTAATATTATAATATTGATACTACTTTTTAATATTTAATATTTAATTCAATAAAAATTAGAATTTACCTCTCCAGATCATTGGGATTTAGACGCAACTTTCCACGAGGATAAAATATGCTATTGTCAATTCTCAATGGTTTGATCTTCGTCGGTCTTTTGAACTTCGATTTCTGGCTCTGAAGAGGTGGAATCACGTCTAATTCTTCAGCCCGTTTTCCTATAAAGGTAAAATTGACAAAAAATGTAAGTTTTTTAGAGAATTAAATATTAGATATTGTTGTATTAGTTGTTTATCTTCAATTAATATGTTTTATATTTCTATAAAAACGGTCTACTATAAATTATTACACTTCAGATAAAATGACATTTATTTCGCGTTTAAAAAATAATTACAAACAGCTATCATACAAAGTATAAAATTCTATTTGTTACAATAATAAATGATATAATTTGTTTTATGTAGCAATGGACTTCATCGTTGATTATTTTAGTAATATGAATTGATGACTTCGGGATCATCCTCCACTCCCCTCTCCCGGCCAATCACAATCGAGATTGACTTCAACCAATGATAGGGCACGGAGAATCATAAACAAAACGCGCGCGTCTGTCTGTTATAGTCATTCTATTTCTGCTCTCGCCCGTGTACGGCCGTATTCATATGCGCTCTCGTTGTATATGGATAGTGACATCGCGTCGTTGCCAATTAATTCAAGGTCGCTGGGTACGATTTTCCCACTTACAAATTGATCAGAGGGACCTTAATAGTAGTAAACAATCATTCAAGTATATTTTATTGGTTTTTCTAATACGCTGTACTGCAGCCATTCAATGTCCGATCAGGTTGATTTCAATGACTATTCCCACTAAGACAAGGTCGTTGAGTTCGATTTACCTACTTATAAATTGATCAGAGCCACCTTAATGGTAGTAATTGATCAATCAAGTACATTTCTGGATTTTTCTAATACACTATGCAGCCTTTACTAATAAGAGCAGGATGCTCTCACCATCTGGTTGGCGCCAATACAAGGAATCGCGCGAAAATTAAATTTGAAAATGCGTGGGAATTTTAAAGATTGGTTATTAAAACTAAACAGTTTCGCGCGTCATTCAAATTCGTTTGGCGGGATAATTATGTGGCTATTGTGAGCATATATACACCGATGTGTATGAACGCGGCATTATGATTTCATTTTCTCTATTCTCTTAAATTTTAGTGGTATATTTATGATATAGCCATTTTTTATGAAAATTAATAAATCCTTAAATAATATCTCTAAACTGCTAAATGATTCCCTAAAAGTATGCGAAGAGTTCCCTAACGGTTATAAGCTAAACTCCTAAATGAATCCCCAAATGTATGCTAAGAATTCCCTACCGGTATGCTAAAAATTGCCTAAACTCTTAAATGATTCCATAAGTTCCATAAGTAAAAATAACAAGTTAATCCGTAGATACATACATTCTGTTATAACAAGCAGAATATCTCAATACAACAGTTAACGTTTAAAATACAGCAGAAGCATTAGTAAATGTATCTTCGGATAACCGGGCATAATCAAAGTTAAGACATAGCCATAATAGAGATCAGTGTTCCATTAATTCTCTTCGTTAGATGTATAGTTATCCTCTTCCTCTGTATTCTCTTCATCAACGTCCACCTCCCATTTAGTTATTTTGCCGACAGTTTCATGCTCTTGGTTTTTCCAGACCCACCAAGTTCCTTTGATTGCCTCGTCCAAAGTAGAGCTCATAGTAGCACGATTACTGCTTATCTTCTTCAATTCATTAAAGCGGGTATAAAGAAGCTATAACTCATCGTCTCTGTTGCATTTATCTATAAAAATAAGAGTCTCCAACATCTTACGCTTAAAAAATGTTTCAATATCAGATAGGAAAGCCTGGTTTATGTTGTCTTTTGTCCTGTTCAGGAGAATATATTTAATTAAATATGAATGTTTGATTTCGAACTTTGCAACATCCTTCTAGCGTCGTAATTTGTTGTTCTCGTCCTTAATATTTTCAGCTTGTGACCTAACGTCATCGTCTTCCTCCACATCTGCGTGATATGGAGGGGAGATTGAAGGGAGGAATGGGGGGTTGATCCTGAAGTCTCTCAACCCTACTACTTATTTTCCTCGTTTGAGCACATAGTTCATTACTCAATATGAAGTGTCTGGTTTATAAAATTGACGAAAACATACCTTAAAAATTGTTAATTCACGTATGAGTCATAGTAATAATAGAACCGCAAATATCGTTTGCAATTTCAAAATCTACTGAACTGGAATGAAACCAATTAGGTACCTACATAAGAGATCGTTACAAATCAAGCAAATTAGTTTCTACTCTGCATTTGATAAAATAAATTATTGATAATATTAACTCAATATTATAGGAGTATTTTGTTGTCACTTTTAAATTACCGTTTAGTTAATATGTATTTAAAACGGTTATTAAAATGTATTAATGTAAATAAATAAATAAATTGTAAATTCATATCATTATACGTATATGTATACGAAAAATCTTTAAACTTTTAATGCAAGACCTATAGAAGTAAGAATTTCTGCGGAATATTGAGACGAAATTTATGTACATATAGGTATGTATCCGTAGAGTATACATAGAGAAACGACTCCTGTATTTTGAATGTGTACATATAGAAAATACCTATTAAAATATTGTAATTAATTGCAGATTTCAATTCATATATTTATTTTTAATTTAAACGAAAAATATGAACTACTGCTCGTCTACCCTTGCTTATGAGTAGTATGTGTGAATTATTATTTTTTATGCGTAACTAAATAGATAAAACTGAAACAGACTATTTGGTAATAATTAATATAAGCATAGAAAACTGAAATTGATTATGTGCATATATACACATCTAAGCATAGTACTTTATAAGGTAAATACCCATTTCGTATAATACCCATTTCGCATAAACCCATTTCGCATAATACCTATATAGGTATATGCGGTATACATGCATGAAACGAAACATTTATATGATAATGGACAGTAAAATAGTCAGACAATAATTTGAAGACAATTATCAACTGCTATAAACTACAATATATATGAGAGAAAGTCTAAACATTAGCTAAATGCCATAATTAATTAATTAAACATAATTAATGCCATAAAGTAATCTATATATATTCTCATCAAATATAATATTATATGCGATATTATATAATAGGCGAAATGGGCCGTAACCCATTCAGGTTATTGAAAGTGAACTTGAATATACTCGTATTGGTGTTTTAACGTGTTTCAACTCAGTCAGCTTTGTGTTAAACATGATTTGAGTATGTATTTCTACTATATGAGTCTTCACCGACGCCGGTTTCCAACTATCGTCAAACGTTTTTCAACCAACTGAACTGAGCTGAAACGAGATTGTGAACTGGTCTTATATATTATTTACGAAATCAATAATATTAACTAAATAGTAATTAAATAATACTTTTTTTATTTTAACGCACAATAAGAATATATTTTAAGTAAATAATAAAATAACATGCATATTAATTAATGCTATAGGTATACTATACAAACCAAACAAAATGTCCACACACGTGAACCAAACACCATATATAAACAGTGTTCAGTAGAAAAACAGGTAATTTGATACCTAGATTTAATACGATATAAAAGTCCAATAAAAATTATATTACAAAGAAGTAATATATGGCCCATATAAGGAAAAAATTAGACTAAATGTTGAAGGAAATATATTGACATGAAAATGTATAAGTTATATGATTTATATACGACTTGCGCTATATATACTAAATACATATAATGAAAACTGAAGATTTTACTATATTTGATGATTTTATTATATTTTAACCAAAATGGGCTGAATATGTTATTAATTAAATGAATGAATAGTGAAAACAGTATCTATAAAATTAAAATTATTTCTTATAATTAAAGATAAAACTATAAACTGAATAACTATATCTATTTGTTTATTTAAATATAATTTGACAATATAAATTATATAATCTTTCACATCGTATGTGAAAGTAACCGGTGACTAAAAAATCCTAAAAATGTGGGCATGAGTGAGACCCCTGTTATAGACATAGTGTAAGGAAATGGTAAATTGCCTAATGATACTTAACACTGAGTATTTTTCATAGGGCATAGAAATGTTAACGGAGTGTCATTAATTATATCTGAGAAGCCATAATTTTTTAAATACCAACACCTTTTGGAGCGATGTGTATAAGTTAACAGTGCATGGTCTACATATATGCGCCGCAAAGTATGCCCACAATATACCTATATATAGGTATATATAATATACTATAAATAGGGTAAGGTTTTATAATTCTTTATGCATGAGTTAATTTTTGGGAAGCAATTAGTGAAGGTATTATCCTCTACTTATGCACAGAATAGTCGGTACCTTTGCCAACATTGAAATACTCTTAGTATATACTAAAATATGAAATGTGTATACTGTTCAACTTTTGTTTTTTAGGGGAGTGTGTCGTGTCATCTGGAAGGCGCCAGACGATTCGGAAGACAGAACGAATATTTAGCGCTTCAACGCGTTTTAAATTCATTTTCCAATATACGTTCTTCACTACAATTACTATATACTGTCGCAATTATTATTGTAACCATTTTCAAATGCATCAATTGAAACTTTAACATTACAGGCTCCTGTAATATAACACCGAATAACCTTATATAAATCGAAAGAAAGAAACAAAGCGAAATAGATATAAGTTAATTTTTTATAAAACAGTTGGGATATGTTTTTTTTGTATCCTTGAAATAAGTAGGACGAATTTATCATTGGCGGTATCTTTTCCGGTCTAATAGCGCGCATATATAGCCATTGTGTTTCAAGCTTACATTATATTGAAACGGAACTGCTTTCGCGCGCAATGACATGTGTCAGTACAAACGATAGGATGTTTATTAATGATGCGTTTATTGTCCGCATACTGACCAGTTTTCAGAATTTGCGCCACCTGTCATTGTTATAAGATTATATAGCTACAGCCAACCAATGCGTTTTAAAATGGAAATTATATGATTATATAGGACGTTACTTTGGGACGTGTTTTTGGTAATAAACTCTCCAAATTATGGACAATACTCGTTAGTAAGTAGGTAATGATATCTTATAGATATATACTTTTATTTGTGCATATTGTGTTAGTAATTTTTTATGCTTTATATATCAAGTAGTTTTCTTGGAAAGTCTAGAAGATGTTTTACCATCTGGCATATATTATGAAATTATAAAAATTATATACCGATCATTAATATATATTATTACATACATCAAATTGTATTCTGGAAGTGAATTTCATGATAGCAATAAATGTCATTAATATAAGATTTAAAATAAAGCGAGTCATTTTGAAATTATTTATGATGTAGACAATAATATATACAAAAATATACATTTAGTTAAAATCTATGGAGCAAAAGTTTATGAGTTGAAAATAACTGTATTTTTACTTCTTACTCGCTAGTTCCGCAAGTAGTATACAAGCTTAATATAATTTTTATATTTTTGATAAATAGGTGCATGTATTTTTATGATTAAATAGAACTTTTAATTATTAAAAAAGCTACTTTTTTGTTGAACACTTGCAAATATTTAAAGAAAGAATTCATTATTTTTTCTGAAGATTTATAAGAAATTAACTAAGCAAGCATTTAAAAAAAAGTTAAATTAGTATCTTCTCCAAGATATTGTTATTTAAAAATATTAATACTCGTATTGACAAAAATTGGATAATTGCCAATTGGAATTGGGTACCAATGGCGAATTCTTAGGTACAAATAATATAGTCCACATCGAAAAAAACCGTTGTTTGTAACTAAACGTATTACATTTTTTTATCATAACAAGTATTAAATAAAATATAAACTTTATAACAAGTAAAAATAAGTTCTGA
>JAYRBW010011008.1:0-13300 GCA_036023295.1 Invenusta paracnida
TTTTGCCAAATTTATGACCTCCAACGTAACGTGGCTTTTGTGACCATCCATGATTAGAAGATGACAGTTGTCCTTATATGGCTTAATAAACGAAAGAAAGTGTTTAAACCACATGACGAAAAGCTGTCCATTTGTCCAACCATTTTCTGAACCAGCCATTATTGATCCTGTTGGTGCGCCATTTAATAGACAAGGAGGTAAACGTTTTCGGGGGAAGATAAGTAAGGGGGGAACATATATTCCTGTTGCATTCATTGCACATAGCACTGTGACTAATTGACCGCGTTCACCACTCGTAATTTTTCCCACTTGCTTCTGGCCTTTCTTCGCAAGGATGTTTCCCGGTTTTTGGACGGCAGTCAGTCCAGATTCATTCCATCACAATTCCAGATATTTTGAGGTGGAATATTGTTAGCAGTCAATACTTCATCTAATGCGTCAAAGAACTTTTGAACCTGAGGCTTATTAAAACCAACAGCTCGTGTTATGCTGGTTGCTTCTGGTTTTCTGATGCTTATTTCTGGGTTTCTTTTCATAAAACCATGAATAAAATCAACTCCTGCTATCTTCGTCTCCATATTGAATGGATGAACAATTTTAAGTGATTCAGCTAATTCAAATGCAATTTTCCTTAGCTGTATTATGGTAAGACCATAGAATCTTTGTTGCATAGACAAAACGTGTTCTTTCAAAAGTTTCTCTTGATCAGCATTAAATACTTCTCGAAATCGTCCAAAGCGTCCAGGCGCATGAACTTGATTGTTTTTATGTCTGAATAAAGTTACTCGAGGTATTCCAAATGTTTTTGACGCCTTACGAATCGACATACCTCTATTCCTTATCTCACGTAAAGCGTTGTTTAGATTATCAATAGTACTTCATTCTGCCTGATTCGTTTTTCTTTTGTAATTTCTTACCATCTAAAATTAAAAGGAAACAAACGAAACTTAGTGGTGCAAAGCGGGCCGGTGGCCTGCTTTGCCCCAAAGTAACTTACTGAATTTAAGCAAAATTTGTGTCAATATAAATTATTAAAATAAATAAATTTTATAATCACAATTAGTGTTTCCTATATATATATGACTGTAAATATAAAAAAATATTATGTACTTTATGGAATTGTATAAATTTAACTGAAATAATTGGTCAAATTAGCAAGAAAATGTATTATTGTCAACTTACTGTAAATATTCACGCGTTCATGTAGATTTTGAAAAGTGCGGTATCACCAATTGTTTATCGGTTATATTTAAATAGTTTAAACAAACAAAAAACAAATAATAAGCGTGTGTAGTAGAAATTATGCGCTGTCCCTCTTTGCCCCGCATGCTCACTTTGCCCCACCTTCCCCAGTATGGTGTTCTCCCTAATGTGTAGTTTTCCTTTCATTTTATATCTGAGCCTTTATTTCGTAACATATTTCTAGGTAATACTGTTTACTGCTTTTATTGATTAAAAATTCAATAATTCTTTTAAATAGATAAATGTTACGCAGTCTTAAATGTTTTTTTCCAATAAAACGTCGATATCAATCAATAAAGCTTACGAAAATAAGTTAGACTGAACGTCATCCAATAGCTTGAGATATGCTAACAGTTCAAGTCATAAGCACAATAGACCAATTTTTGGACTTAAGGCTAATAATTCAAGCTGTCTGTCTGTCGCTAATATTCGGCACTTTTGTTTGCATTATTTATAATTTCTCTCCATCTTTCTCGATTATCGCATGCATATTATCACTTGTTTCTCATAGCAAATCAGAAAATGCATTACAAATCTCATTTTTGGTATTAGTGTAATCACCATGGGCTAATTGGAACTAAATGTACCTAAGATGGACTTTTTAAAAGGTTTCTACATACTTTTTAAAAAGGGTCATTTCAATGAAATAGTGTATATTCTTCTTGATAATTTAAGTTTTCTTATTATTGATATCTAAACAAAAATGAAATCCAAGAAACGGTTCTTCAAAAGAAAAACGTTGAAATATTATTGATGATAGGTATATATATACCTATTAAAAAAATTGATATGAACATGGCGCCAAGATATTGTTATTACAATAATTTTTGCTTAAAATACATGGATGATACATCAAGATGGAACATAGGTATACGTCTAAACTGTAAAATTCATAAAAACATGACAACAAAAATTATGAAAAATTCTTCGCAATGGGACATTTTTATAAAAGTAATGAAACCCCCAATAATGCAATTTAAGTGGTTGTTTTATTTACATAAAAACATTAAATTTTTATTACATAGTAAAATAATATAATTTATGTCATTGACACGATATTTTTGACAATTTTAGTTGTCATAGTTTTTTTAATTTTACAGTTTAGACGTATACTTATGTTTCATATTGATCTATACATTAATGCATTTTAAACAGAAAGTATTTTAACAATTATTATATCTTGGCGCCATGTTTGCATCAATTTCTTCGATGACTGTACTATGCAGTATCAAAAAGAGCTGCACTCTCCTTGTCTTTAAATCTAACAACTTACAACCATTAACTCTTCCTGGTATTCCCATATTAACCGAAACAAAATTCCTCGGCGTTATCATCAATAATCGCATGAAGTGGGATTCGCACATCAATCACGTCATCAAGATGGCCTCTAGTAAGCGCTCCTACGCATTACGCATTCTGAAGCCTATTCTTTCAAAGAAAAACCTCAAAATTGCCTACAAGGCTATGGTGCGCAGCCTACTCGAATAAGCCTCGCAGGCATCTCTCCGCTTCTCTTGAGAAAACACAAAAGAGATTCCACAGGTTAATTTGCTAATTCAATTTAGACCAAGAAACGTGTAATTGCGAGGATTTTCTTGCGTTGGCTTCCAGGCGCAAAAAAGCCGGCTTACGGATTTTCACCCAAGCTGCTCTCAATAACGATCACGTCCTCTTCCAGTACGTACCAAAACGCTCGACTCACCGTCCTGACCTCTTCATCCAGCCCCCTTCTCACTCGACAAGATACAGGAACATGCTCCTTCTTCCCATACAATACGATACTTAATAACAATACTATTATCACATGTTAACGTATTATCATATTATCTTATCAACATATTATCATATTAACGTATTAACTATAATATTATTACTATTATTAATTCTATCCTATACTTTTAATGACTAGAGCTGCTATAGCATCTCTCAAGCTAGTTGCTGACGCTCTTATTCTTGGCTTGACGATACTAATGCACCGGCACCGTCTAATTATTTGTTATTATTTTCATCAGCCATTGATTGATATTTACGTTTTATTGGAAAATTGATATTTTCAGAATAATCACTGGAATTGTTAACAATAAAAGCAGTTTAACAGTCTTATTTATATTATATGCATTTTTTTAATGAAAAAAGTTGATCTTTTTGAACAACGATGAATAATATATTTTGTTTGTATTCATCGTAATGAAAAATGAAATGAACGAAAAATCTGTCATTCATTATTGATAGGCTCAATAAGCACTATCTATTCTATTATTTTCTGTTCGATTTTTTAGCGCATGGAATACCAGGAGGACCCCATAGAGCTTATGTGTAATTATTAAATTACTTTTGCAGTAGCAAGATATCTAGGAAGTTTAACAATGCTTTTTTATTTCAAAATACAGGAAAATTATATTTAGAAACGTTATTTTTGAACTAAGTAAGTATTATAAATTGTTGTTATATATCTTAGTATTTTATGAAATAAAATGTATCGCAAATAAACTAAATCAGTATAGATATATACCAAAAATGATCTATTAAATCTATGTGCTTTATATATTATTTATATTATTTATTTATTATATCAATTGTGCGTAAATATGTTCTTACTGGTACATTTGAGTAATTGTTAACAATAATGTCAGCCCTAAACTAGATCGAGACAAATTTCAAATGTTATAATATTTTTATAAACATTTTTAGAAATATTATCAAAATTTTCGGATTTTTTTTTTATTTAGCCTAATATAATATATTTTAATAGTGTAAGCATTAAAATATATATTTTATTAAACTATAAATTAGGCAATGAACTAAATTAAAATAGTAAATGAATAGTTGTTTTATATTTTATTTATTAGCTATAAAAAATACCTGTACTTTGTCCAATCAATTTCATCGGTATATTTATTTAAAAAAAACTGTTGCAATATTCAGAAATATTCAAAACTCTTCCAAACAAAAATATTTTCCCTATGTTTCAATAATTTAGAGTTAAGATACTATGAATGACTGCAAGAGTTATTGGGGTAAATGTTGCAAACTATTTTTAGAAATTTTTAGTAATTTGTTTATTAAATTTTGTTACAACCTATTGAATTTGTTAACTTGTTATTTTATAACTTGGCCTGACTTGTAAGCTTACTATATATTGTATTACACAACACACACACCCACTATTGTGTGCATGTTGAAGAACTTATCACATGGAGGAAGACGTCTTAAAGCCAATGAAAGTTTATAGAAGAGAGTGGTTTAATAGCTCGAGTCAAAAACAAAGTTTGTTTTATAGTTATGAATTAGTTATAATTCTGTGTTTGATTAAATTAGGAAATAGTTTGGCAGAAATTAAGTTACAATATCGACTCAATTTCTAAGAAATATTTTCCCTCTCCTACAACCCGTCTTCATGAAAACTTATTCCCTACATAAATAAAGTTATCATGTCCTTTCCGAAAACTTGAAAGTAACTCAAAAGGTTGTTTTTTTCTGAAAAAGTTGTGATTTTTTTAAAGAATATGTTTTTAATGCAGTCATCAATAATATTTTACAAAGGGCTTCTTCTTGTCGGCGTACTTATTCTGATTTTAAAAGGTAAGCTTTTGTGTATACTGACTTATAGTATGCCTACTACTGATTCGTCGTGTGTGCTCAAGTATTATTAAATATATTACATTGCACATTTAGACTACAACACAAAAATATTTTGTTTCGAAAATTGTATTATCTAAATGACATATTAGCATAGCTATACTCTACATTATTAACATTTATATATGTAGTTATGTATATTATTTAAAGCTTAATTGTCGTAAGGATTTATTGCTTCCATCAATAAACGTCACTATATAACCAATTTAAGGGAGATCTTCCAACATTACGATTCAATTTATATGAAACTGCAATATAATTTTAATTCATATACCCAATATTCATATATTATATTTTCAAGCACCACTTTGAGTGATTTCCTTAAACTTAATATAATATATTAATTTAAAATTATCAAAATACCAAGTAATTACGTACAAACCAATGTAAATATAACGAGTTGAAGCAAACAATCTTTGTTTTTACGTATTTACATATAAAATATATTATGATAGAATTTTAAGTATTATTATATATAAATAAAATTGTAAATGCGAGTAGAATGAGAAAAATTGTTTTCAAATGTTCTATTTTTTAATTTTAATTAGTGACAAATATTTTAATTGAAGGAAAAAAATTATGATTCAAAAACATAATCTTGTATAGATTAACGTTATTATTGATGATAGGTAACTTACTCTTTTTACATAAATTTACTCCCACAACTCAAAATCTCTTATAATTATCTCATTCATAATATGAATCATAATTTTTAGTAATACAAATGAATCATAATACATTTGCAAATAAACTATTCAACTAAAATATACTTTTTGGAACATATTTTAACAAATATTGCTGTTTCTTTTGAACACATAATTGTACATAAAATAAAATCACTTTAGCAAAACACCGAATATATAACGTATTGTCGTAATAGAAATATTAGAACTGTGTTATATGTATAGGGGTCAGTAAAAGAAATTCGTTTGACATTTTGTATTTAAGATACAAAAGTACAATACAATAAATATTTACAGTATATAATCTGCACCAATATAAAGACTAATGTTTTTTTTTATTTGGGAGTTATTTACATGGCTTGGCATTCGTAAGACTATAATACCCAAAAATTCATTCAAATTATCAAGAACTTCGTTTGTATTATCAAAATTTGTGTCACGCCTGAAACATTCGTAGTTGCAGAAAATATACAGGTTTACCAAATTTGTATCGGGTGAATATGGTGCTTGTTGCAACAAGGTCACATGTTTATCTTCTAGCCATTGTCTAACCACATACGCTATATGTGGTCTTGCATTGTCGTGCTGCAGAATCATTTCCCATGGGGGCAGTTGTTGCCAATAGACTGGTTGACTATATGTATATTGAAGAAAGACGAGATGTCTGTCTGCATTGATGCTACCTCCGCCATTGAGCACTCCAAGTGTAAATGAGACTTTAGAAAGTTGCTGGCCACAAAACTTTTGTAGAGAAAATCCTCTTGATCTTCTTCTTCGTATTTCCTTCATAATTTGTTGCACTAAAAGCATTTTCCTCGACCGCCTCAGCTATTTGCTAGGATTTCGGGGCCTTTAAAATGCAATCGTCTTAGTCTCTAAATAAATTAAACTCATTTTGTTGGATATTCATATTGCTGAGGTACCTACATCACAAGTTTATTGTTTAAAGTAGGTTTTTTAAATTTTGAATTTTGAATCTTCAAATTTATATTAAATATTAAATATTTATGTAAACGTAAATTTAAATTTAAATATAAATATTTATTAATACATATCAGGCACGTAGGAAGATTTTAAAGGCAGGGGGCCATTGAGTGTTGAGGGGTGCCCTAGGGATTTATGGGGGATTTGAGTGCTCAAAAAACCTTTACTGAAATCGGCCACTCCCAAACAATATTAAAAACAAACAATTGCCAAATAGGCAGAAAAACAACATTCTTCACTGTATCACATATAAACAAGTATCAAACATAATAAATCAAATAAAAAAAGTACAATTCAAATTTCTAAAGTTTCTGACAGCAAAATTCAGATTGGCAATAGATCAATTAGCTCTTGTTAACATCGGTAATAAGTATTAGTACATAATAAAAACACAATCATAATATATAAATAATGGACTAAAATTGCTTAAATATTAATTGCATTCGATAAAGTGAATACAAAAGTAATTCGGTAAAAATGTTTATTTTCTGTGTATTTTTATTTATTATCAGAATTTTACCTGATAATTTTTGTGGGGCCAATCTGTTATTTGCCCCCCCCCCCCCCCAGAGCGCAACATGAAGGGGCCACTGGCCCCCTGCCCCGCCCCTCTTCCTACGTCTATGCATATATTTAGATATCTACGAGAATATAAATCTTTTAAATTAAAGAGAATATAAATTTATAAGATCCATAATTAATAAAATATTAAAAATTAAATTTAAATAGAAAACCGTTAAGAAATTAATAAAAGCATTAATATTATTAAAATAAATTATTATAAAACGATTTGTTTGCCGACCTCTATTCATTTCCTTATAAGCTAAGTATATGTCAGACTATGTAAAACTATATGTCAAACTATAATATATCCTATATATCATTTGTATGGGTAGGGAGGAAATATTTTTTAAACAAGCGATTTAATTAAAGACATAAAATGAAATTAAAAGAAATTGATTTTAAATATTATGTTTTATAATACACATAAAATATTTAGGTATATAAAGTACATTGAATCGAACTATATTTCTTATTAACAAAAAATAGGATCAGATCTAATAAAAAACAGTGATATGAATAGAACTAGATAAAACACAGTAGAATATGTTTAAATAGATTAATTAGGCATTCGTAATATATGTAGTTAGTAATTACTTAATATGCCTCAATTATTCACATTACTGTCGAAAGTCTATTGTGACTTCTATAGAAAATAATTTCAACCATTAGTTAAGTTATGTGGATCAAACACTGTCTATTTAAATTCATTGAGGATCTCGATCATAATTTGAGGTGTTTGCGAGTGAAAATGGTTGCTCACATGCAATCCTATTTACAGAGCTGATTATAAGAGTTGATTATATATAATAGGGCAAAACAAATGGAGGTTTTGCATTGTCTTAATTGCATTAACCGGTTGCAGAATTTGTCTGTTTGATAAAATGTTCAGTAAATAAAAAGAAGAAATAAACTTAAAATGAGATTTTGCAAGTCACGCTCTTGGTGCCTATGAATCTGAAACACAAATTAACAGTGTACAACTTATTCGAAACATTTTATGATTGTCATCACTAAATAAATAAATTTTTAATAATACTTATTTAAAATATAGTTTACTATTTGTGCTATATTACATATTCATAGAACTGGAAATGTATAATAGTGTTAAAAATAATATTACTGAAATTATTTAATAAATAGGTATATACAATCTAAATCACAAAAATAAATGTATTAAATAAATTGATTTCTTAAAAAAAAACGATGGTAATTAAAGTATTATCAGGTTGGCTATTTGTTGCTGTCTAAGTATTACAAATTTTGGAAAATCAAAATAGGCTAAGATTTTGTTCTAAATCAAATAATTCAGAGTATGTGCCTACAAAATTTTTGTTTATAGTATTCCCACACTCATGGCACTTTATTGAATAAACGTATGTTAAAATTAAAAGTTAAATTTGTTAAGCTGACGCATCGTTTATTCGATAAATAACCATGAGTGTCAGAACAATAGAATCAAAAATTATTTTGACTCATTTTTATAAATAAAATGTTTTTACTGAATCTGAATGCTCTATTTAACCCCTTAATAATGGTTTTTAATTGAATCTAAAACATGTGTTGCAGTTATTTATCCTTATAAGAAAATTATTTAGGTAATAGTGGTATAGGTAAACTAAAATGAAATTAGTTTTATATTTAGTTTCTAATATTTCTAATATTAGAATGTGTTCATTATAATCAACATTGCCAAATCTAAAAATATTTACACGTTGGGCTATTTACCGAATTAAAACATGGCCTAATATTATATGTTAAAGAACTCTTACTGAATCTAACAGTCATACTGTTACTGTGGAGTTCACATATTAGTTATTTCTCAAATCTAAAAAGAATCAGTTTGTGCACTGATGATGTGTTGATTACTTGTCGAATAAGTAAAATTAGTTTAGGTGGTTATATTAGTTTTGTTATTTATTTAAAAAACTAATGTATCGATATGTATTTTAATTTTAAAATGAGTATGTCAGTAACTGATTTTTTGTCTTTTAATTTAATATCAAGAAATGTTGATGCCTATATACTGTTTTATTCTAGAATAAATATAGCAGTTTATTGAGGTTTTGAACTAATTATGCTCTTAGTTATTTGTGGCTCTAAATAATTATTACTTTTGTATCTAAACAAATGAGGTATTTATAAATTTATAAAATGTTATTATTTATTATTATATTAAATACATATATTACTATTCATTATATTTATTTTTAATTTAAATCTGTATTACGTGATTGTGAATTATAGCATAACTCCATGTTAAAATTGGATACTTTTTATAACTAAAACAAAACATCTGATAACAATAATTATTAATTGATTTACAAAAAATTTAGAGCTATTTCCAACAGACTATTTATTAAAAATTCCTATTAAAAACAATTTAGTTAAACAAGCTTTCCATCAATCACTCTTTTCATTCGTAGATATTATAAACATAAATCAAATACAAATAATATTTAGTCACAGCATCATGTCTCTCATCAGATCATCTGAGTATAGAACACGCAAATCAATTAATAGGTTCGATACTCTACGTGTCATTGTTGAGCTCCATAAAGAGCGAAACACGTCTAATATGTATATAGGGGAAAACAGCGATTGTTAAAATTCTTCAATTATTATCATAGAAACAATTCTACTTTCCTTTTAACACTTCCTCCATCACTTCTGTTAACCCCCTATAGTAATTGTTGTTTTCGATGGAGAGATAGTCAAGCCATCCTTTTGATTACCATTTCAGAGGTCCATGGCATAGGAAACTTCCAAACCACGATCAGTGAGTGTTCTCACGCCACTCCTGGCTCAATCTTCGCTAACTTTTCATCCAAAGAGAAAAACTTCTATCCGTCCGTGAACCGAGATACAGCAACTGAGTCCCAATTATTTACAGTAAACTCAAGGCCTTGGATCACTTTTAGAGAACCACTGAACAAGATTGCTGGCCTCATACCTACTCTTGTCTATAAAAATATTAATAACCGGACCTACAACCTTGTATACGGTCTTATATCCTCCTCCTATCTTAGATTTTCACCAAATGACATTATAACAGAGCCCTTGACGAAAATTTTTGGTCTTTTGAAGAATAAGGCGGTAACTTCCCCTGATGGGGGTGGTAGCATGAAGGACTGCTATCAAATATACACGACGATAATCAGTGTCAAAGAGGCCAAATGTTTAAGAAGTGTTGACGAGAAGACTGGAGTCTGGCTGATGGCGGGAGAGCTCAGTAATTGTCATTGGTACCGGATGACCGTACGAGGTGACTTATCATAGATTTCTTTGAAGATTTTTTGCAATTAATGAGTATCACATGTAAATACCCTATATTTGTGACAATATAAAGTTCACATTAAAATGATGAAGAAATTTTTTGAAACAACAAAATTCAGTATTTTTATAAATGTTTTACAAAAAGATTTCTTAAATTCTATTTCTGATAATCTATTATTTAAATTAAAATACCTAAATTTATTCTTTAAAATGTTCTTTAATTATTTTTTTATAGAGTTTGACATAATATATATTTTAATTAATTCTATGTTTCATATATTTTGTTATACAAATTATTATTAAGATATCAAACAAACACAAGGGTTGATTGACTTTGTCATGACCCATCATTCCTAGTTTGGAAAGTACCTATATGAAATGTCTAGGTATATAAATTTGTATTATTCTAAATCATGTTTTATAATAGTTTTATACAAATAATTTTTATTTTTCAATTTTTTGTGATACAGGGGGATGCAAAATCACTAATTGAATAATGTTATTGAGTGAATACGAATATTTATAAAATAAAATAATTCAATTAATCACACTATATTGCAAATTTAATTTTTCTTAAATAGAAACAGGGCTTTCTTCATCACCCTGTATGTATTATAAATGAACTTGTAGATAATAATGCTTTGTTACTATTCCATTAAATACTTTTCTACAAGGTATTTTCAGAGGGAACAAAAAAGGTAAGTCGGTAAAAAATATAAGAAAAATCGATATATTGGGGCATAAAAAGGATGTTGTGAACAAATTAGTTAACATTTATCGAAGATACATATATTAGTTATTGATGCAGAATTGTGTGTTCTATATTGTATTGTATTTAAATCTGACACTTACTACGAGTACTCCTATGTATTAAATATTTGAAGAC
Source organism: Invenusta paracnida (assembly GCA_036023295.1). Taxonomy (NCBI): domain Eukaryota; kingdom Metazoa; phylum Platyhelminthes; order Proseriata; family Coelogynoporidae; genus Invenusta; species Invenusta paracnida. The sequence continues at coordinate 11,272 of JAYRBW010011008.1, forward strand.
TTGCACTTTTTTTGCTTTTACAACCTGTGTGAAATCGTGAGTATATATTTTTTGAATTGAAGCATTTTAATTTTTCATTGATTGCATTTAAAAATAAATATGATTGTTAAAAATTGGAAAAGTTTATGCCTATTATTTTACACTTAGTTCAAATAAACGTTTTATTATAATAAATACTTATAAATAATTAATTAAATAAAAATTTTAAATTTGTTTAATTTTGTAGATTAGAATCTTATTGTATTAATGAAATAATACATATTAAACTTTTATTAATATCAACAACGTAAGACGAATGATAAATGAGATATATACACGTGTATGCATATACATATTATATATACTCGTATTTGTTTAAATGAATTATTTTTTGCGTTGAAAATCAATGTTATGAAAAAGCAAAGCGAATGTCCCTAACAATTACAATAATAATATATAGTTACCCTTTCTGGCGTGCATTTTGAATGTAAAACAAAAAGTATGCAATATAATTTAACGTATATATTATATAACGTAGGGTGAAATGGAACAAATAGTGCCTGAACATACAGAATTTTAAACATTAGTTATATTAATAAATGTTTAATATTTAGAAAAAGTGGCATGTACATAATGGGGATCGAGTACATTATATGTAGACGTAATCAAAAATATTGATAGCATATAAATTTAGGTAATGATAGTGTTGTTTTTGTGAGTTGTCAGACTCGTCACGCCAGGTTGAGGGTCCGACGTGCAAACGAGACCACCGCATCTGGAAGATCAACAAGAACAGTCAAAGAGGGAGAGGGTATTCCGAAAATTTATAGGGGCCGTTACTGCACAGTGCTGCAGCCAGTGCTCAACGGTCTTGTGGTCCGAAAGGCATTTTGCGCATATAGGATCAAAGCTCAAATCCACCACAGCATGGTACGCTGCCAGGCCTCGGCGGCAGTAGTCACTTTTAAGTTGAGCGAGGAAGGTGGTATCTCGTCTCTCGAAACTTTTTGGCTTCAAGGGCCTGTGATAGATGGCCGCTGTTCGTTGGTGAGAGACTCCTGGATCCTTGATCCTCCGCTTAAACAAAGCTTTGGTCGCTTTTCATGAGATGGTGCTGTCGGAAGATGCATCCATAGCCGCAGATCTGATGTCTTCCGTATTCGCCAGCTAATTGCCTGGAAGTCTGCAATGCCCTGGTACCCATTGTACCAGTCGAAGTTCTTTTAGCTCCACCTCGTATGAGCTGGTATATGTAAAGATTCACCGATGACATTTTGAAAGGTGCTATGCCAATAAAAAGTAGCCAAAAATATTATAACAGTTAAAATGATTTTTGTGCGATCATTAAATTAGAAAATCGTGTACCATCGGAAAAATAACTAATTCAGTATTGATCACCTAAAAAATAACAAAAAGAATGCATGCAGCATTATTATTGTATGATCTGTATATTCCATGCTCAAGACAATCATAAGTTTAAAAAAATACCAACTATTATTTGGGAAATTACAAATCTACCAAAGAATAACCATTTTGTTAAAGTCCTTTAAATCGGGAGACAATAGAAAAGCGCTAGTGTATTCACTAAAGAGGAAATAACAACATTTCTTACGTCAGCTAGGATACAGAAGAGTTTATACATATCAAAACTGCAATTGTCTTAGGCTTTTTTGGTGGATTAAGAGACGCGGACTTGATCACGATTAATAGCGATGTTTTGAATCTAATGAAACCACTGGCATATGAGTCACATTCAAGGTTTCCAAACAACGTGGGGAATCATCGCTAACAAATGTATTGATCCTTTGGAATATTGTAGTTACCTCGAGCGGTATGACCACAGGCTGGACGAATGCGGTGTTCCCGAAGGGTGGATATTTAAAGCCTACAGACTCCTGAAAGATAACGTTGGGTACTATACCAAGCAGCCGATGGGAATTTATCAGTTAAGTAAATTCCATAGATATTAGTCGGGGTTAACCTAGATCGGAAAACTAACCAATTTACGTAGTAAATGCTTAGGATTTCAACTCTGGGCCTATTTTCAATA
>JAYRBW010011019.1:0-13300 GCA_036023295.1 Invenusta paracnida
GACTTCTATGTGATGGGCATGAGTTATGCGGGTATATTTGTGCCCACTCTGGCCACTCTCGTCATGGACAATCCGGAAATCCATCTCAAGGTCAGCCATTCTAACGGGACACATGAAAATACCTTTCTCAGCTTGTTATTGTAATAAATTATTATTAGTTTTTCATTTATCAATTACAAATCTAAGCTATAAAGATCGCTACGCCAGATTTTCACTATTTTATAATCAATAATCCGCTTGAATTTCTGAATTGTTCGAATCCGCTCGAATAAACGCTTAACCAATTAAAATAATGTATTTTATTTCGGTACATTAAGTAGCCTTTATTCAAAGGACATGTGACAACGCTCAGAATAAATATACTCGAGACATTACGGAGAGCATAACTGTAAAATTTCTCTCTTTTTTTACATCTACCTACATAACTGAATTGAGTGAGTTTTGGGCGACAATGTTTGCCGTATGTTACCGAAGCTGTTTTTGGTGAACTTAAATGCGGAGACTGTTAACGTGTGCTTTGATATAGACTTTTTTCAATGTCACAAACAAAATTGTTTCAATAAGGTTGCTTAATTGCTAACGTACTCATACATTTAAAATAATATCAAGTTTCAACTAAAATTTAGCTCTCTGTTAATATTCATAAAGTGTGGTTAAAGCTATATTTTGATAAAATAAAATTTAATTCTTATTGCTTGTCTTGTACATATATATCAATCACTTAGAGTATTCGCGGTTTGTGTCAAAATTGTAACATTTTATTTTTAGTCTAATCATTAAACATTTGCTCTGCTGTTCTACAAGTGTAGTTATTGATGGCCGCCATTCAAGATTTGAAGTCATCTTCAGATGATGGGATTGCAATAGAAGTGGAAACAATCAATTAATATGCCATATTGCGACTGAGTTTCAATAGCGAATGTAGAAAAGATATGCAAAAGAAGCTAGTGGAATGATTGTTCCTCAAATATTCCATTATTCAGAAGGCATTTATTATTAATATGCTCAAAAACGTTATCTATTACATCTGGATAACGAAATCAACCGCAAAAAAAGGATAATCATGGGCACGACATGAAATAAATTCCATCGAAATTCATACTTCTGTCGCTGTTGAATTCGCAGAAAAAACTTAAGAAATCAACGAAGAACTCTTTTTTTATAAAACATATGTATGTATGCGCATCTTACAATCAATATATATATATATTACACAACATTTTTTAATAATTTAAAATTGAGTTTTGTAAACAGGTAAAATTGTGTCCTCTATATTAAATTATTTCCAGTATTTAATTATACTTCCTTTTGTGAAATAAATAATGTTCACTTGAAAAAAATGCGAAATACTTCAAATATCTAATCTAATATTACATTTTTCTGTCTTCGAATTTTATTTGCTATGAGCTGCTAACTGGCAGTTTTGGGAGAGTAAATAGAATGCATTTCAGTATTTTTTATTTGAAATTCTGTACTATACCTATACTATTTTTGGTAAATATTTGTTTAATTACTTTGCTATTATTTGTAAAGATTAGCTCTGTTACACTAATTTCGGCAATTTTTTCTGTTACCAAAGACAACGTTTACAGAAGAAAAATCTTTTTTCATTCTTTTCAGGGTATTGCAATTGGAAATGGCGTTCACAACAATTCCGATAACATTTATTACTACACCTATTTCCTTCGTTACCATGGATACATTGATTCGGTGTAAGTGTCTCAAAGGCCGTAATTTTTAAACCGCCAATTCAATATTCATATCATCTCTCTGATTTCTATAATGATGGTATTTGGTCGAATAATGTCTAATCTGCCTTTGATGTGTCGTCATTGTTGACTATTTTCAGTGCCTGGTCTGATTATATGACTACCTGCTGTCCAAGAAAGAAAAATGGTTATTGTGTGTTCTCTCCTGAGACGAAATACAACTGCTTAACGAAGGTAAACTAGTGCCAAAAGTCGAACATATCTCATAAATTTAACAATTTAGCCTATAATGTAGTGGCCGTTTTGCGTTAAGTATATCGATTTAATTAATAATTTTTTTAAGGAAAACATTAAGTTTCTATGGCTAATTTATGTTATACCTAGCTACATTTTTCGACACTAAAATCGGGAAGAATTGCGTTTCATTTCAAATTAAAAAAATATAATTCCAAAATAGGTAGCTTAAATTATTCCTTCTCTAAATTTGAATAATAGTAACATAAAAACTAAACAAATACAGCAGCTTTCAATTGTAAGTTGCAATATTGCTTTAAGGTGATTACAATAATTGAACTAAGTTTGAAAGTAGCGGCCTCTTATTTAGTCAACTGTTTGTAAAAACTGAATAGCCACAAATGGGTATTAATGGTATGTGCAGATGATCAATAGCTACACACACAGACAGCTGGTCAACTTTAATGTTATTCTTCTGTATATATATATATATAGATAAAGTTGATATCAAACTGGGAAGACGTCAACATTTACAACCTCTACGCTCCATGCGAAAATTCATCTAACCCTGATACTCCTTGTGTCAACGCCACGCCCCTAGAAACTTACTTGACTCGGGCTGATGTTCGCAAGGCCCTCCATGTTCCCAGTCAAGTTCGGGCCTTCCAATCCTGTAGTGCAGAGGTCTTCAAGACGCACTTGTCAGAGTACTCTCAGAATAGCCCGATCGAGCACTACCACAAGCTCCTTGCTGCCAAGGTAACCAACGTTGTTATGGTGATGTAGACTGCAATATACATAGCTTTCAATAAAAAAACTGCATACTATGTCATAGCTAAGGCATAAAATAGCGTTATTTAGGGTGTCCACTACCTGGAACAACCTTTAAAAATCTGAGAAATTACTAAGGTCCTGGAATGTCCTGAAAAACGTGCAGTAATCCTTGAAAAAAAACTTACGTAATTAATTTTTAAAGTTTTATTGAATTTATTAAAATTAATCTTAAGTCTTATATTTCAGATCTCCAAAAGGATCATTTTCAAGACATAATCTCAAGGACTAACATTCATTCATTTCACTCAATAGTTAACTAATAGATATGTACACATACTCATATACATCTTTCTACATATTTATCTTCTTATTTTTCATATATATAGAGGAATATAACACATGCTATATTTCTTTAAAAAATGTCACGGAAAGAAATTCTTGAATATCTGTCGACCTATATTTCTACACCGCTCCACTTATAAAACAGACTAAATAGTAGGTAGAAATAATCCACATTTTTATAATTGTTATTTTGTAAAAATCATAATTACGAATTGTTTTATTTTGTATTTGAAATATCAATAACTCAAAAATATTTCGAATATACAAATGTATAAACGAGGATATACCATTTATTGTATGTACATAGATATACATCTTTAATCGGGACTCCTTGACACTATCCCTTTTTGAGCTGCGTAAAAACAAGCCAAGACATGGATTTGTACTGTGTAACTTTTAATTTGAGTCTTCTTGTGAACTTTACTTGCAATCAATAATTCAATGTGCATCTTTACTATATTTCAATGATTTACTTATGTGCGGTTAAAATTGTATTTATATGAGTTAGCGCAATGTATGCATGTGTTTCTTTATTTTGATATTTTCTTTTAGCCTATAAAATTTCCGATATTGACAAAATTCCTGTTACTTTGCTTTCGACCATGCCGTAGCAGTTTTAGATTTTCCCAATTACTTTTCCGTTTTTATTTCTCATAATTTAAATGTATTTCAGGAGTTTTAGGAGACCATCAATTGTTCAAAGAAGGCCTTTAGCTGCCCCGAGTAAAAGTAGCACGTCATTGATTTAAACAAATGTCCCTTCTAATGGTTAATAATCAATTTATTTGGGTAAATGTTGACTTTTTTCATATTATCAGATTCTGCGTCAACATTACATATTGTTGACGGCAATTTCATATTCACGTAATATATGAAATGGAGCATACTAAGTTGCACGATTAATTATCTGTGTATATTTGTTGATAAATTGTTTTGTTTAAATCATTGTTCCCACATGTGTATCTCTCTTCAGAAATATCGAATTGTTCTTTACCATGGAGATGTTGATGTTATTTGCAATTTCATTAGTGGCGAGGCGTTCTTCGATTCCTTTAACAGTGGCGTAAGTATATCTTAAGACTGGTATATTCTTTCTTAATTTAGAGTATGCTTCAAACATTCCGAGGGCTTATACCAGACACGCATAAATATTCCATAGGCCACTGTGAATAATGAAATATGAAGTTAAATTGCAAAAGCAAACTAATCTTCAATATTAAAATTCAAATAAACATATTATGTTGTTTCATTCTTTAAATTCATAATTCAGTTATCTGATTGTTGGTTTGTCCACGTTGTGTTCTTTATACATGGAACGTCTTTTCTCTCTTATTCCTTTCCGGCATCACAATATTTACTCATTGCACTTCTACGATATACGAACTGTTTGAAAACGTCGTTTACATTGTTTTACATTATAAGCCTGAATTGGTTAGCTTAGCACCTATAGTATACCGAGAACACTATTTATGTATGTTTACCACTGAATGTTATAGCAGCACCCTACTATGGTTTAATGTTATTTAGTAGTAAATGAATTAAAAGTATCTAGAAATGTGTAAATAAAATGCTCCAACTACAGCAGCTATATAATAATCTGTTTGAACTACTTACATCTAAAAATTGTATTGCGAAAGTAAACAAATAATAGTATTATGTGATCAAGTTTACACGCATCTTGCACATAATTTTATACGATCAATAGTTATTCAACAAATTATACTTTCTTTTCACTCTGCTGATTTCTTATTGGCCAAGTTTACACGTGCACGTCTTGTGCATACACTATTTAAAATATACTAAAATGCAGTTTATTTGTGTCAAGTTTATTCAAGTCTAATTATGGCAGCGAAACGTTATACTACTGAGAAAGCTTTAGCTATTATATCGAATGAAAATTCTGACAATTCTCTTCCGATTCTGAAACTGAAATGATAATCAATAATGAATCAGATTCTGATTCTGATAACGAAACAAATATTGAACAGGAGCTTGTACCCAACATTTACAATGACTACAATATCATGGTTTCCAAAGATGGTCTACAAACCTGGGATCGCCTTCGCAAGCAACTGGCTGGGCGGTCAGCTGCACACAACATTATTTTGAAATGACATAGTTGTTATGATTATACAAATGGGATAAAAATATCAATAATTGATTAATTCAATTGGGGTGGTAGAGCACCCCATTAGTAAACCACGTCAGTATATTTTCTAAACGCTTCCTACATAAAATATGTTAGCTGTATTATGATAATTTATTGGAATATAACTTAAGACTTAGGAAAAGTTGGGAAGTATCATACTTTAGATATATAGACACAAACAAAATGAGGGCAAATCGATATCGTTCTGGGGTGGTATTACACCCCATGGTAGACTAAAGGTTAAAAATATGACTTAACACTTTGAAGAAGTAATGTGATATTGCGATCAAAATTAAAGATTCATTTTATATATTTAATTACCTTGATAGTAAAAAGGTCGGCTCTTCTTTACCTCTTCTGACCCAGCTGACTGAGACCTGGCGGCCCTGGACCTACACATCCGGAGAAGATGGCAGCACACAGATCGGAGGTTTCAGAAAGTCCTCGGGCCTCTTTACCTTCATGACAGTTCGTGGTGGCGGTCATATGCCCCCTGCCAACAGACCAGAACAAGGCGAGGTTGTCTTGCATGCAGTTCTGGGATCTCCTGCTCTGCATCCGTCTTCTTTGCTTCTCCTCTTCTCTCTCCTTTTTCTCGTTTTTAGCAAGTTTCTTAGAGACTAGTTATAACTCTATATACTGGCCCCCTAGAGGTTGCCAAAATATTATCGCTTTTCAGCGATTATAGTAAACCCTTTTTTCAAAAACGGTGCTTAAATTTTTGAAATCATTATACTATATATATAGCTTTTTTGTGTATAATTTAAATTTTAAACATGATATTTTCTATATAAATTGTGATGCTTTTTTTCCCTTGACAAACATATTTTATTATGTTATATATGTATTACAATTATATTATATTTCTTCTATTCGGCAATTTATTTGCAATTATACGTTTATAAAGTGCTTGTATAACTTTTGCCATCATATATATATATATAAATTCCAACAATTTTACTTTGTGATATGTTTACTTTCTTACTTATGACTTGCTAATCATTGTGTATCTTATATTGTAGATCAATGAATTTCATAAAATATATTGTTATATTTTTCGCAAATGTTTTCATTTTTGCTTACCTATTCTGCCCTTAGTTATTTATATTTGTTTGTTTATCTACGTTTATTGGTGTCAAGCATTAAGTTTCGTTTTGTAGTAAATTCCTTAAAATATTCTTTAGATCATCGAAGAACTATTTTTTTACGATAGTAAATCATGAAATCGATTTACTATCAACAAAGGTAATCGAAATTCGAATATTTCGGACATTACTTTTTAAGACTATATTAGTAATACCGCATAACAAAAATCAGTTCTAGATTTTTAGTTAATATTTCAAGCATAAAAATTCAACTTGAATAAGTAGTTGTTAGCTTTTCCAGCGAGATATGGCAACAATATTTTAACCATTTTCTTCGACACAGAAAATGAGCAGGCACTGTGGAAGTATAATGGGCGGTATGAATAAAGAGAAGCAATTGCTTTTTTATTCATACCGCCCAATATGTCGCCTCTGATAACACTCATCCACCAATATATTTAAGTTCTGTTCTGACAACCTGGACGTTACTTTTTGACCATATAGAGATGTTAAATTCGCTGTAATTCGAACAGCACAGGCAGTTCTTCTAGTTAACTCGCAGCTAATAAAAAATATCTGTTATCGCACAATAATAAGGGAAAGAAGAATTACAGTTAACAATTAAAATTCTCGTAGGTCACGTCTATAACTAAGTAAAATCAATTTTGCGTGCACTACATGTATCAATATTATATAATTGTTAAACCAACCGAAAGTGTGAACTTAATATAATAGAGAGAAGTTCCAGAATATGATCAGTAAGGCTACCGTCAAACCAACTCTAAAGGTGTCAAACCGGTTGAACTTTCAGTTACTTCGATTCCCGCTAATTTTCCAGTTTCTAACCCGTTTGGAAAATTAAGTTTTCACTTTCAGTTCGATTAGTAGGTCATCATAATTTTGGAGGAATGATGAAATTAGTAGTCAGCTGTTCTTTTCAACTCAACTGAAACGAGATTGTGAACTGACCTAATATGTTACTTATGTTGTAATATTTGTTTTCTATTAAATCGAAGCCATTTTTTGTTTGGCTCTTCTATTTGGAGAACGCCTGAAGGCCGGCATAACTTCTGATATTCACCATCCTTCCACAAATCCTGTATCATGAATATCGCATCAACCAAACATACTCAATTTAACTTAATATAATGACTTCCAATAGTCCATATCTGTACATTTCTGTGATATATACATTAAAATCATCTTAATTAGAACAATGCATTGATTACTAATAACAGTTTGGTACATGCCATATTCATGATATGGGATACGTGGAAGGATGACGAATGTGAGATCTCACCCCGGTTTTCATGAGGCTCACACAAGCAACGTGGGGCCTCTTTACATGTTAAATATGCTACGTTTGAAAACATAAATTAACTCTATTTTCGTACATTACAAATGGTTACTTTAGTGTCTTAACTTTAAAGTATATTACTTGGAAATAAAAGAAATATAATTACATATTTGACTAATGCAATCATGTGAACGGTCTTAGATTTGTTTATTTCTATTTATTTATAAAGCTGAATTGAATAAGGTAATCAATACGATAAAATAACTATTTCTCGCGCGTTGTCTATCTTCAGAATTCAATTTCCAATGCGGCACCTACTCTTCAGCCTCCTATTTCTGGTAGCAGCGGCCTACGATGCTGACCGGATTAAAAATATGCCTGGTCTCTCCGACAAGGATCGAGGCCTTAACTTCAAAATCTACTCGGGAATTCTGAAATCCCCACAAAATGCCAACGCTAGCTTTCACTACAGCTACGTTGAGTCCCAGTCATCTCCCGATCGGGATCCGCTCATTCTCTGGATTAGTGGTGGCCCGGGCTGCAGTTATATGACGGCATTCTTCAGGGATAATGGTCCTTTCAGGGTCAGTTCATCGTAATGTAGTAAACGATTTGGCTTTATCGCCAGCTGAATCCTCAACCTGGTGAACTTTTTGGTGTTTCCTTATTTCAGGTAAAAAACGAACGAGAACTCGTCCTCAATCCATACAGTTGGAATAAGGTGGGTTTTCTCTAAATTTCTCTTTCGTGAAATGTTATGGATTTGAACTTTTATAAAATGTAGGAGACTTTGGAAATTAAATCGATTCGCTCTACTTTTCAAACGAAATGTAAATAACTTGAATTTAACGAATATTAATTATACTGACACATTCTTTTATAATTAGTTTAATTGCTCTATTTGTAAACAACACTGTATATGCTACGAGTTAGGTAAAGTGTTATCGAGTTATTTAAGCTACGTCCAATCATATTACAGCAAGCTTTAATTCCACTGGTTTTAATAATTATCAAAATATTGTGCGAATAATTGTATTTTTTTAATTGATCGTAAATTCTCTTTTTGTTTTGCGTAAAGCCTTAAATGGGTACATTTTAAATATTTGTAAAATTGCTTGCAAGATGCGTATCTATTTGATTGTCGTATAACATCGGTAAAATAAGAAGATTTTTCTGAGTCGGCATTTGAAGAATACCAGTTATCAATTCATACCGTATAGCTCCTTCGGAATTCTATAATCTGTGAGTCAAATTTGGTATTTATAACTGTAATAATTGACCGACGCTGCTCAGCCTATAAGTCGGTGTATTTAATCTCTATGTTTATAACTCGTTATATAAGCTACATATATATATATATATATAAGAAATGTTCAGACAGCTGAATAACCTGGGTAGTACTCATTGATAAATATCTATTAAACATACGTGATAACTATTTTAGGCAAAAGTAAACCATTCCACCCATCGTTTTCAGAGAGCCAATGTGCTGTACATTGATTCCACAGTTGGTGTTGGCTTCTCTACGTCAAGTAACGGAACTATCATTACTGATGATGAAACGGTGAGAGGCAATCACTTTGCTTTATATTAATTATGGAGTTATAAGATCATGTTTTCGAAGCACCTTGAATCCACATTTGCTTGCCCTATATAATATATCCTATATGAAGGTATTATTACGTGTCCCTATATTATTACGGATACCTACTTAATTCATTCAGTTTTGTAGTCATCGGGTAATAAACTTAACTGGGCATTTAAATGTTTTTTGGTGCGCCATTTTTTATCCATTTGTCTTCTATTGTTTTCTAGAGTGCTATTTTACGTACAAGCGTGTTTGGACAAGAGAGTTCGCCCTCCATAGTAGACGAATGCAGTAAAGAATCAAGAGAATATCGTTAGGTAGGATACCTTTAGTACCTATTCGAAAGGTGTAGTTATCAACGGAAATATGACATAGGACCACAGTGATGCAATAACTTAAAAAACGATAGTTTCATCAGTTTTTCCTTGATCATGTGAAGGTGAAGTCTGACAGCTTCCTGACAGCTTACTTGCAAGCCAAAACTGATTGTGTGGAGCTGTCTTATGATTAACATATTTTGAGAGTTCAACTAAATTTTTGTCAAAAACAAAAATATGATTGTGTGCAGCTGCCTTTATACAGTCTCTATTATCCCAGTAATTAAACTTCAGACAAAAATATTGATTTTCGACTACGATTTTACTTCTTAAAATTGGAAGTTCCCTTTTTATGTTTAAAAAGTAAAACAAAATGTCAGTATTTATCTGTGTATACACAGTTTATATAGCCAACACGACCACATTTGTATCGGTATTCAAAGCTGGGTATTGCTAGTATGAACTCTGCTCCTTGCAGTCTTTCCTATTTTCTTATTGACAGCCTTCAGCTCTATAGTGTCTGTTCTCCCTCTATCTCTCTCTTTCTTCTGTATATTGGTGGATGGTGCACACCGCAGGTTGTTCTCAACTACATGAGAGCTCTCAAGGATTTCATGGTGAAGTTTCCACAACGAAAAGCCAACGATATTTTTCTCATGGGCAATGGATATGCCGCTGTTTACATCGGCAATCTTGCTTTAGAGTTGCAAAATTCTAGAATGCGAATCAAGGTAAGCCTATTCGGGATATTCTGTTATAGTTTATTTTGTTTCTGATTGTGAATATAAATGCTATTATTGCCATAATTATGTATCACGAGGAACTTCCTGCTAAACTTATTTCTTAAAGGATCATTATTCTGTTGTCATCAAGCAGCAGGCAAATTGGTAATCAAAGTATGAATAATCAATTAAAATTGACTTTAATTTAGTTTAATTATCAGCTCTATGTATAACATACAAATTTTATGTACCAACAATCGTTCTCTAATCTTAAATATTTCAATAATTACTGGATTATTCATATAAAACATAGATTTTTCGCTTCTTAGTAAAAAATAACTTTTTAAATTAACACTATCTAAATAAATATCCTCCTGTTTCTTGTATGTATATCAGTAGACACAATTAACTCATTAATATTACTAACAAGTGATATCAATATATTTATTTAGGAGTGTATTATTCATTTTTGCACTTTTTAAATGTGAATTCCTTAAACAAAATACTGTTTTATATTGTGTGTCGGCCATTTAAATGCAACGTCATGAATCTCTGTTATTGATTTTATTAATTGAAAATGCCACAAATATTGTTCAATGACTCCGATGTTATTATAACAATAATTGAAGTTTATTTTGAATAAATATATTCATTCGTCTACAATTTGAATGAAAGACGAATTATATTATTAAATTAATACACGATTATTCATTTTTAATTAATTCGATTGTTTTAAACTTTAGTTAATTAATTTATATACGCTTTCATATATAGCTAATATTATTATTAACTAAATAAGTATGCGTATTACCATAACAAACAATTAATACTTTCTTGATTCTTTATCAAGGTTAAAGAGATTAACATTTATAAAGTAGAATTCTCGGCAGAAATGTATATCTAACATAATACGGATTTTTGTAACATTTTATTGTTAGAAGTATGTAGCGTATTAAATACCAGAAAGATATTAGTTCATGTAATATCCTTTCCTAAGTCAAAGTATGTCATGAGATAATTATTATCGCAGTTAAAGAATTGGTCATACAGAATCGAAAAATCATATATTCCCCTTAATTTATACAAGAAAACAGGTTTTATTATTTCTTGGAATTAAATGAAATTAGAAATGTATTATTTTAATTAGATTATTACTTGAAAAATATTATGCGTTTTTATAATTATGTTCGCATTAATAAAACAGTTAAACTATTTGTTATATTTCTAACATAATGAGAATATTATGTATCTTAACTTGTGAACTAAATATTGTAATAAAGAAAAAAATATTGTTTTGGAATTTGCCTATTTAAACTAGTTAAGTAAATAAACTAAGTGTTACTTACGGCTCGACATGTACAAGTATTAAACATAGATATTTAAAAGTACAGCCATTGGCATATTAAATTTGATATATATTTTTTTCGTATTTATAAATTAGTCAGCTCAATTTTTACAAATTAATATTGATTAAATCTTTTATATACTGTGAAATACAGAAATACTTGTCATTCAATATGTCATTTATTTAAAATATAATAGTAAAACGTGTAGTTATAATGTAAATTATAATTTAAGCAGTGTTGCAAAATAGTACCAAATTGCGTATTTATATTATTTAGAAAATTAGAATACTAAGTTAATTATATAAAATGTATGTGCACAAAACTTGATATATTACACAAATAAAATAAGTTATAATACAATACAATACAATTTAATATTATATCAGTTTCAGAGAATAACTTGTATTACAATGCTTTATTGTAGGTTATCGTATATTTATACACAATTATGGACTAAAATAAATAAATATATTGCATGATCAAAATTTAAAACACTAGCCACAATAAAACATATTATATTATCTAGTGGGCCTACACAATGAAAACATTAGATCTGATTAGGTCTAAGTTAAGAAAATTAAACATTCGTTGTCAACCAAATTGTTCATGCACATTATTGCGAACTGTTAACAGATTTGCATTACAATTTGAAGCAAGGGCATCAATGTTATATGATGACATAAATTCCATGTTTACTATGAAGAGTGAGTAATAGTAGGAACTTCATTCTATGTGGTCCCAAAGCACAAACGCCACCACCGCATCCGGGTTGTTCACAATGGCGGACATAGAGTGCTCATCTAAATAGTTTGCTTCTAATCGCCACAGTACTTGGTCATCTCTGTAAGTAAATGCTCGAAGGTTCCTTTTTTTGCATCTGGAGCAGAGGGGTTAGTGGGTTTGATCGATTGCTTTGTTGACAACTGAGCGACATGGCTGCTCTTCAGCGTAGTGAGCGGGATGTTGCCAAATTGGTTAGACGGCCAATATGCGTCCTAAAATATATATAATGACAAACAAATAAAGCATAGTAGACAACAAATTATAATATATAATAAAATATAACACAACAAATACCTAATGGTTGCAAATAGGTCTAAAATAGGGAAAATAGTTCTATACTTTGTATTCTATATAAGTAAATGTTGTTAAGCTAATCATTCTTAAAGTCCTCTGAAATGTACATGACCCCTATAGCATATCCTTTGTAGGTGATCGCAGTTGGAAATGGCCTCTATAATCTAGAAGTCAACGAAAACTCTCTCCTTTATTTTCAACACTTCCGCGGTCTTATTGGCAACCAGTGAGTTTACAAACAGAAGGCGCTGATTCTCATTTCTTATTAAGATATCGATTTATGCGTTCTCATCTCTTATTGATTTAAAGCATATGGAAATGTGTGTACACTACCATGCTTAATACTAGAATATATAGCAAAATCTATAACCGTTAGATATTTTCTTTAGTTTGTAAGGTAAATTTTAACATTCTTAGTTGTATTAGTAATAGAAAGACTTCTGAGAAAAAAATCTGTTAACGCTGTCTCTTCATTTATGGCAAATATCTATAGAGCCGAAAAACCATATTATCAATTATAAATAATTGTTGGTTATTTTATTGGTAAAATGAATTTTAGGCCTTACAGTTTTATAACATTATCCAGTGCTGATGCAAGCTGCGTTTTTAAACGCAGCTGCGTTTTTTGTTAAAAACTGCGTTATTGCGTGCGTTTTTTTA